>JAMFLL010000127.1:22221-62383 GCA_027475725.1 Pythium rhizo-oryzae | reverse complement strand
CTGCTTCTGCTGCTGCTGCACGAGCTGCTGCTGCTTGGCGGCCTTCTTCGTGGGCTGCTGGCCGGGCTTCTTGATGTTCACGACCACGCCCTTCTTCTTTTTCAGCACAGGCGCGGGCTGCTGCACCACCGCCTCCTTCTGGAGCGACGAGAACCGCGCCGAGAGCGGCACGCCCGAGACGCCCACGGGCGCGTGCACCGGCTGCTTGTGCGCGTTCTCCTTCTGCTGCGGCTTCTTCTTGTTGCCGTTGACGCGGACCGGCGCCGGCTGTTGGTTGTTCACGCGGCGCTGGTTCTTGACGGACGCGCGGCCGCCGTTGGCCGTGCGCGCGTTGGCATTCCCCTGGCGGCGCTGCATCTTGTGCGGTTGGTGGGTTGTGTGTGTGGTGGGATGTTTGACTCTGACCGAACGTTGGCCGAGAGGGAAGGAAACCAAAAACGCTCCCCACAAAAAACAACAGGAAGGAAAAAAAAGAAGGAACAAGCGACACCAAAAACTCGGCAAAAAAGGAGAAACGGATTCGAAAAATTACAGATAGAGCGGCACGGTTCTGGTGAGGTGGCGCGAAGGTCGTCGGAAGATTCGTTTTTGAAACCAAAAACCAACCCGCCGTGCCAAAACACGGTAAAATCTCGTAGTGTCCCTGCGGACAGCATCCCCAAAGCGGCAAGAGAGAGTGAGAGAGAGCAACCTCAAGACGCGTTCGGAATGCTCGCGGTGTCGCTCGCGTCACGCTTCGGCGCGGACGCCGGTGTCCACAAGGAGGCCCACAAAGTAGACGACCTGGAGGAGACGCTGCGCGAGCGGATCCACCATTTCCTGGCGCTCTACGTGTACACGAACGCGACGTTCCTGGCCGAACGGCTCGTCGCCCACGTACGTTTCGCGCGCGTTGGGCTCTCTTTAGTATCTTTCCCTCATTAGACGACTATGCTGACTCGCACATACATTGATAGAACCGGTCAGAGGCGAATGTGCACTTATTGGCGACGTGCTACTACCGCGCGGGCAACGCGACCCGAGCGATCGCCGTGCTGGACGACGCCGGGTCACCCGAGAACCGATACCTCCTGGCGATGTGCTGCTTCCAGAAGAACAAGCTCGTGGAGGCCGAGAACGCGTTGCTGGGAGGCGAGATGGGATACACCGGTGGGACCGTCAGTGCGAATGAGAACATTCCCAACGGCGCCGCCGGCATGTATTTGATGGGTCGGATATGTCGTCGCGCGAGCCGGCGCCAGCAGGCGATCGACTGTTTTGTGCGAGCGTACGTCCCAATCAGATATATTGTAAATTGTATGGGATTGTGACTCATCGATTGTGGCGTGCTCGGATAGACTGGAGCTCGACGCAACGTTGTGGTCGGCGTATGAGGAGCTGTGCGATCTCGGCGCCAACATGGACGCGGCTCGCTTCTTTGGCGTTGTTACGTGCTTCGAAGACGGTAGGTCAAAAATTCGCTGTCATATCGCAGCATAGGGCAGCAATCTGACCGTTGATGCTGTGTTTTGGGGCCGTAGACTCGGTTGGATCGTCTGAAGAGAACGCAACGATCCATAACGAAGCGACAGTGGCAGGAAACGTCTTGAATCACGCGCCTGAGGATTCAAATCTGAATGATGAGCTCTTCCGCACGCCGCAATCTCGACCGATGGGAGCATTCGAGACGCCCCAGGAAGGATCAAGACCACTGTCCGCGTTCAGGGTTCAGGCTTCGAGTACGCCGCTGAGCTTCCGCACGCCAAATGTTGCTTTGAATACCCCAGCGCCGTCGTTTGGAACGCCCCATGAAGTGGTAAAGAAACCTCGGATGGGTGGTGGATTTAATGCACCACCGAATCCACGTCAGCGGAAAACGTATCGGCGTCCACTAATTGAGACTGACGAGAAGCAGCGACGCAATGCGCGGCTTTCGTTCTCGTCGGCGATCTCAGAAGATTCACCACAGGTAGACAAACCTCCCAGCCTTTCCTTGGTTTGTGAATAGGACTTACCGGTGTTTTCTCCCAGGACTTCTTGAAGACTGCGTCCAGTGGAACGCCCGTTGCAGGTCGCCTTTTCCAGGGGAATAATTCTCCTCCCACGAGCCCGTCTCGAAAGACAGCACACAGATCCCACGAAGGTCATGAGGTTAGTGAACCAGAGCCCCTGTCAATGGTCAGCAATTGAGTCTAACTGAAACGTTTTGCAGCTTTTACTCCAACTTCTATCGTCCTTCGGCGCAATCTTTCATAAAATCAGCCAGTACTTGTGTCGAGAAGCGCTGGAAATGCTTGAGCGTCTCCCTGCCCGTCAACAGTCCTCCGGTTGGGCACAGCACCAAATGGGTCGCGCGCAGTTCGAGCTGGCTGATTACAAGCAGGTAAGCGACGGACCAAACGTGTTTTGTCTGACACGATCATGCTAATATCCTCTTTGGTGATCGATCAGGCCCACGACGTGTTTCGTTCGATGTATCGCAAGGAGCCACATCGTATGGCCGGCCTAGACACCTACTCGACGACACTCTGGCACCTCAAGAAAGAAGTGGAGCTGTCTTATCTCGCCCAGCAAGTCACCGACTTCGACAAGCTCTCGCCAGAAGCGTGGTGCGTCGCCGGCAACTGCTTCAGTCTCCAAAAGGAGCATGACACTGCTCTCTCCTTCTTCCAACGTGCCATCCAGTTGGACCCGTACTTCACATACGCGTACACTTTGTCGGCTCACGAGTACATGTCCAACGAAGATTTTGAGAAGGCGATGAACTGCTTCCGCCACGCAATCCGAGTGGACCCACGCCACTACAATGCGTGGTACGGATTGGGTATGATCTACAACCGCCAGGAGAAGTTCGAGCTTGCCGAGTACCACTTCCGGCGCGCGCTCGAAATCAATCCGCGCAGTTCGCTGCTGCACTGCTTCTTGAGTATGGTGCTGACCGCCACGAGGCAGTTCGACGAGGCGCTCCACATGCTCGACGTTGCTGGTGAGCTGCAGCCACTCAACCAGCAAGTTCGCTTTCAGCGAGCGAATGTGCTCATCACGATGCACCGCCTCGATGAGGTACGTCGCTTGAACCCGAAATGAGAGCCTGTATGAAAGGACTTACTAATGGCTTCTGTATTGCAGGCACTGGAAGAACTGGAAATTGTGCGCAACTCTGCGCCACGCGAGTCGTCGGTGCACTTCCTGATGGGCAAGATCGCCAAGAAGCTGGGCCGCATGGATGAAGCCATGAAGCACTTTACGACGGCACTCTACTTTCAGCCGAAGGACAACGTGATCAAGGCCGCGATCGACAAGATCAACGAGCCCGACCTGGAGGACGACGACCGCTTGTAGTCCCAATGTAAACCAGCACTGTTATGCCAAAAGAGGCATGCCATGATCTATCCCAAATGACACTCGGCCGAGTATATTCCGGCACCCAATACACAGCAGCCATCCATTTGTTAGGAGGATCCGTGGAAAAGCTTCAACTTCGGTTCGCGTTCATAAAACCTGCGTTTCGAATCCTGAAATTTGGATTACGCCCGTCCATGAAACTCTCCCCCAAAATAACAGCACCGCACACGCAATTATTACCTGTAACAACCGATATTCGAAACAGCGCCTATCGAGGATAGCAGGTCTGATGGTCCGCTTATCTTGATGTTTCTATAGTCGCTACATCGGGGGACGTCACTACTGACTCCGAACCTTGAAGCCAGGGATCTAGCCGTGTTTCTTCCTGGAGGCTTTGGTGCGACGGTCGCGGAGGCGACGCATCAAAAGAGGGGGGACTTCACCACCGCAGCACGCACGCCACCCCCAGGCGCCGCCCCTCGCTCTCCTCTGCCAGAAAGCCCTCCCCTTGTTCTCCGCTCCGCTCCCCTCTTCTCCGAGGAGACGTGAAGATCCCCTCCTCCCATAATGGCGACCGCCGGCCGCAACGCCACCTCGCTGGCGCCCGTGGCGGCGCTGCCGTTCGACCCCGAGTCGCCCGACAACGCCGCGTACAAGTGGATCGGGCTCGGCATCGTCATTGGCTCGGCCGTGCTCTCGAATTTGGGCGTGAACGTGCAGAAGCTCTCCCACGTGCGCGTACGTTTTTTGGTTTTGTTTTTTTGTTTTTTGTTCTGATGGTGGTCGAGGTCGACGCCGAAGCGTGGAGTCTAACGGGGAGTTATGGTGGTATTATTTTGGCGTGGCGATACACGACAACAGGAGGAGGAGCTGCCGTCGTTCCAGCGTCGCGTGTACTATACGCGGCCCGTGTGGATCATCGGCATGGTCTTCATCGTGCTCGGCGCGATCGGCGACTTTGAAGCCCTCGGGTACGCCCATGTGTTTTTTTCATCTCTTGAATATTCTGTTGCGTGGGCTCATAGAAAACAATGCTCTTAGTTTTGCGCCGCAGGCGCTCGTGGCCTCGGTGGGCGGAGGGTGCACGGTGCTCGCGAATGTCTTCTTCGCGCACCTGTGGCTCGGCCAGAACCTCACGGTGACCGACGTCGTGGGCACGCTGCTCATCATCATTGGCGTCGTGTTGAGCACGGTCGTGAACGAGCCGGACGACAAGATGTCGCTTGCCGAGCTCGAGCGCCAGTTCTGGCAGCCTGGGTTTCTGGTCTACCTCGGCATCATGGTGCGGTCTCCACCGCCCTAGTTCCGGGTTTCGATATGATATAACGCTGACGGTGTCTCATCCTCATGTAGATGGGCATCCTCGGGATCATGTTTGGAGAGATCCAGGCCATCTCTCGTCTACCCAAGCGCTCGAACGAGGACAAGCACCGTCTCTTGCCATTCTTCTACGCGACCGCGTCCGGCATCTTTGGCTCGTTCTCCGTGCTGCTCGCCAAGTGCGCGTCCATTTTGTTGATCCTGACCATGAGTGGCGACAACCAGTTTGTGTACTTCACGACGTACCTCTTCGTCGGCGGCATGATCTCGACGCTTGTGCTACAAACCGACCTGCTCAACCGCGCGATCATGGTCGGCGACACGGTCAGCGTGTTCCCCATGTTCCAGTGCTTCTGGATCGGGGTACGTTCGGGGTCGGTTTTCCTTCCCTTCTACTACCATCTCACACGCGCTTTCTTGGGTCTTCCTTGCCTGTCCAGTCGAGCGTGATCGGTGGTGTCGTCTTTTACGAAAAGTACTCACGCTTCACTGTCTTCGAGTGGATCGTCCTCCCCATTGCGCTCCTGTGTACGTGAATCACGGTGTTCATGCTGTTGCGTGTGTCGTGTGTCGCTAAGAGCTGACACTCATGCCCATATATTTAGTCATCATCTGGGGGATCTACTTGCTTTCGAAGCATGGCGAGGACGACATTGCCCACCTTGTGAGCGCAGGTCCAGGTGGCACAGTATCGCCGGCGCTTTCGCGCAAGAGCTCTCACATCACGAGCGGCCACTTCGGCGCGCTCATGCCGCTCTCCCCAACCCATCGTGCGTCCCTTCTCTTCACACAGAACAGCAAGATCTTTGACGGCATCAAAGACGACGAAAGCGCTGCGCCGTCGGAGAAGACCGCGCTTATTGACGATGATGCCGACCACTACCAGCGGATAGTCGTATAGGTGAAGGTTCCATTCGCTCTGTACATTTCGACAACCTTTGCTCTACCGGTAGCAGCCATGGCTTCCTCTCCCGATCCACACCAAAACCTGATGCCACGTAGCTGACGAATTACAGTTCTAAATAACAAGCACAACGCGGACTAGTTCACACGAATGTATTGAGTTAGTTCTGTTCGTCCATGATGCCTTGCTCTGTGATCGAGTACACGGCCTCGGACTCGGGCAGGATCGGCGAGTCGACGACCTTCATCACACGATTCTCACCGCGGCCTTTTCGCAGACGGAGGCTGTTCGTGGGCATCCACGAAATTCTTGTGAGTCTCAATGCAATGATAAACATTATGTATAGCGCACACGTACCGCGTAACCGAAGCGTGGGCCATGATGTTGCCGCCGATGGGCTGCAGAGGATCCTTTGCGAACATACCCGAGTCCGGGTTCGCCGTCATCTACGAGCGTGAACACGAAGTTGGTGGTCAGACCCGATTGTATAAATCAACCCATACGCAAAAAAAAAAAACGCACCTGGTTCGTGATTACAACGGCGACGCCAAACTCGTCAGCCATGCGCGTCAGCGCGCGCAGGAACTTGGCGAGCTCCTGCTGGCGCGCCGCGAGCTCGCCTCGGCCAGAGTAGTCGGTTCGGAACAGCGCTGTGGCACTGTCCACGATCACGAGCGCGTACCGCGACTCGGCCATCATGGCCGACGCCTGCACGAGCAACTGCATCTGGTGCTCCGAGTTGTACGCGCGCGCAAACGCGACGTTGTCGAGCACACTGGCGCCGTCGAGTCCGTACCGCTCGGCGATCGCGACGAGACGCTGCGGACGGAACGTGCCTTCCGTGTCGATGAACAGCGCCTTGCCCTCGCCGCCGCCGCGGTCCACCGGGAGCTGGCACGTGACGCAGAGCTGGTGGCACAGCTGCGTCTTGCCCGTGCGGAACTCGCCAAAGATCTCCGTGATCGAGCCCGTCTCGAACCCGCCTAGAGGGTGCATGTGGATGAGAATCCCAAAACTACCGGACTAAAGACAACAGGCTCAGTACGCACCCTTGAGCAGCTCGTCCACGGCATTCGAGCCGGTGCTGAGCGTGATGAGGTCCTTGCGGCTCTCCAGCACATCAGCCGCCTGTGCGCCGCGCCAATGCGTAACAGAAAAACAGGGGAAATCCATCAGTCCAAACGGCGATTCGTGGATAAGAAACCCACACGCACCGTGGTGAAGCCGACGTTGACCATGTCGCGCGCGGCCTTGAGCATCTTGTCGGCCTTGACCTCGCTGATGCCCTTGATCGCCACGAGCTGCCGACGCGTGGCCATCGCCACCTACACGCAACAACCCCCGCAATAACGCGTTGGCAACCACACGCCCCTCAAAGGCAACCGCCGGTCTACCACAGCAGCCAACGCACCGCGTCCACCGTGTGCATGCCCGCCTCCTTGAGCTTGTTGATGTCGGTCGTGTTGATGCCCGCGGACTCGAGCTCATTGATCAGCCGCGGCCCTTGCTGCAACACACCAGCATCCAGAGAGAACCCACACAGCGTCAGTATGCAAACGCCGGCTTTTCCTGCCACGCGGCTTCCGCCGCCGCCACCGTACAAACTCGTGCGCGTCCTGCGCGGCCTCCTCCTCGGCCGCGTACTCCTCCTGGTACTGTCCGCGCTGCATCTTCGTTGACAAGAGCTACGGCGGAGCGCGAGCGAGCGACGGTGGCGTTCGTTCGTTCTGGCGCCTTTCCGGGTTCAAAGCGACTGCCTTCCCGCGCGAAAAAGTGGAGTGAGCTCATTCGGCCGGAACGCGTAATATAACGTCTTTGTTCAGATGACATACATTCCAATCCAACGTTTGATTCAAGGTTGTAAACGGCCTCGAATAGAGCGCCCCACGTGTAGCCATTTCTGAGATTTTTGTTTTCGTTTAGAGCTCGGTGACCAGCTCGCCGTCGGGCGCCACGGCGATCGGCGGCGGCGAGAGCGTGCTGTTGCTGCTGGACCGGCGCCGCCGCGGCGTGCTCGCGCTCACGTAGGACGTGTGCGAGAGAAAGGACGAGCCGGAGTGCGCCGACTCGAGCGTCGTCGGGCGGCTCAGGCTGCTGGCGTCGTCGGTCGAGAAGCTGTCCTGCGCCGTGAGCAGCTCGCGCGCCTGCTCCAGCACGTACGACGTGTAGGCCTACAGACCGAGAAACGCAGGTAAACGTGAGTACGGCGCGGTGGGCACGCAAAGCCCTCGTTGTTTGAGCACTGCGTACCCGCGCGGCGACGAGGTGGGCGCGGTGGTGCGACGGCTCGGGCGGGATGGACACGGCCGTGGCGCCGCCGGCGTCGGCCGCGGACGGGCACAGCACCGCGCGCGGCGACCGCGTCGACGCGTGCGGCGTCACGAGGTCGTGCCGCGACGGCCCTGGGTGGCGGTCACCGCGGGAGCGGCAGTGCGCTCCCGCGGCGTCGTCATTGTCCCGCGTGAGCCGCACGAGCGCGAGCATCTTGCGCACGTGGCGCTTCTTGACGCTGAGGATGGTGGCGACCGTGAGCCCCATGGACGCCACGACGAACGACCGCACCATGCAGTAGCTGTAGAGCGTGCTGAGCACGTAGCTCGCGCCGGCGCTGCCCGCGGTCGAGCCGTCGAGGATCGCCTGGTTCAGGCTCGTGACCAGGCTCACGCCGAAGAGCAGCACGACGTAGAGCGAGACGCACATGAGCCGGATGAGCATGGAGCGGAAGATGCGCGCGCGCGACGGTTCGTCGACCGCGCGGTAGGCCTTGAAGAGCGCGTACAGCAGCGCCGGCGTGACGACGACGCAGACCGCGACGCCCAGCGCCATGAACGACAGGTGCCAGAGGAACCGGTCGCGGCCCGCGCGGATCCAGCACAGGTCGTCGTCCTCGGACGGTGCGTAGCCGCCGCCCACGGCCGCGCAGGCCACGACCGCGAGCGTCGGCGTGCCGAACACGAACACGTAGTAGCTCCGGGTGCGTTCGACGATCTTGGACAGCGAGACGCGACGCACGACAAGCTATAGACGCAAGACACCTCCGACCGCGCGTGAGATGAGACCGTCCCCGCCACGCTCCGCCGTTTGATACGCACCATATACAGCACGAGAACGACGTAGATGGCGTTGAGCATGAGCGCGATGAGGCTCCAGTGCGTGGACACGGCCTGCGCCTGGCAGGTCGCGCGTCGCCCGCGAGTGTCGGCGCGCAGGAAGCCTTCGCCGACGAACGTGCCCGTGAGCATCGACAGGTGGGCGATCAAGAGGAAGACCCTGGCGGCGGGGAGGAAGCACAACGCGACGCGAGGTCAGTTTGCTCCCGCAAGGAAACCTACGGAGGGAAACGCAAGACGCACAGGCCGATGATGAAGGTGTTGTCCGGGAACTTGAAGGGCTTGCTGGAGCGCGCGCAGAGCCGGCCGAGCAGCGCGGCCAGGCACGCGGCGACCGACACGAAGCCCACGACCCGCACGGGCACGCGGCGCGTGTCGTGGCAGCGCAGCTGCTCGGCCAGCACAAACTGCGCGGTGTCGGCCATGGGACGAGCGAGAGTCAGAGAGCTCGGTAGCGATGGTTGTCAGGCATCCAGAGTGCGGACAAGGGCATCAGAATGCGTCAGTCCGAGGCAAAAACTGGCCCAGCAAAGATAGATGCCGTCCACTCCAGCTGAGACCGAAAATACTCCCACTTTGGTAGCCAGAAGACAGGTCCCGAGCAGGTATGCACACTCCTTACGAAAGGGGGAAAAGTACACGTGTATGTATATGAAACAAAATAGAAGCATCGTCATCGTACACTGTTGCTCTAGGGGCCGGTCTCGGACATGGCGGCCGAGAGCCCGGCGATCACGCTCGAGACGGCGGCCGCGGCGGTCGCGACCGCGGTGCTGGTCGCGGAGGCCGTGACAGCCGCGATGGCCGACGCCGTGGCACTAGAGCCCGCGCCGGCCGCCAGCGTCCCCGTGGGTGCGCCCGCGGTGGCTGTAGCCGTCCAGTTGAGCCCCTGGCCGGCGCGCTGCGCGACCGTCGTGTTGTCGGCGTCGATCGAGAGGCAGTGCGTGATCGCGTACAGCAGCCGCTCGCGCGTGACCTCGCGGCACGTGTAGTTGGGCAGGTCGATCGAAAAGAAGCACGTGTGCGCGATCGGCAGGTACGCGTCGGGACGCCCCGCGGCCTTGGGCAGCCCGGAGATCTTGAAGTCCTGAGTGAAGTCGGCCGCGTGCGTGGGCAGCCGTGAGCGGCCCCACACGAACCGCAGGAACGACGACTTTTGCTCGTCCGTGAACTCGCCCAGCACGTCCCAGAAGTACGCGATGTGCGGGTCGCTCGCCTGGCAGCCGTCGCCGTAGATGGTGCGGCGCCGCAGCAGCTCGATGTCCACCGTCGGCTTGCCGCACACGAGCGTCGCGAGCTCGTGCCATGAGAACAGCTTGATTGTGGGCGCCGGCAGGATCGTCGCGATGCCGCGCACCACGTCCTGGCACACGGGCGTGAACTCATTGAGCCGGTACGCCTGCACGGCGCGCGCGTAGTCGTCTTTGTCCTCCCACAGCACGCGCACGCTCTGGCCGCCCGGCACGATCTCGACGGGCTGCCGCGCGCTCGACGTGACCGCGAACTGCGCGTCGATGATCTCGTCGTACATGGCCTCCGTGATGCCGTGGGTCCGGATGTTGTCGATCGCGTCCACGACCTGGAAGCAGCCCTGGTGGACAGACTCGACGTCGCGCCGCGTCACGGGCTGGCCCACCAGCGTCTTCCAGAAGACGGCGGGCAGGTTCAGGTCCAGCGGCGTCTTCGTGCGGATCGCGATGCCGATGAGCTTGCCCAGGAACTCGGCCATCTGCACGAGCCGCGCGTCGCTGCGCAGGTGTACATTCGGCACAAACTTGTCGCGGTTGTCGCCCACGGACGCGAGCGCGTTCGGGCACGGATGGAGCACCGCGAGCACGTTGCTCTGGAGCTCGGCGCTGATCTGCGCGAGGCACTCGCGGTACAGGCCGCCAAAGTCGTCGCCGAACTCGCCCACGAACTGGCACTTGAACGCGCGGTCGGCGCCGCGCAGCAGCGACGGCTGGATCGAGTGGAGCTGGTCAAAGCACTGCGCGAACACGCTCTCCTTGATGCCGGTCGCCTCAGTCGCCTCGCGCGCGCGGTGGCGATCCACTTCGATCTCGGGCCGCGCGGCCGCGGGGCTTTGCTGCTCCTTGAGGATGTTAAGCCACCACGCGAGCTTGACGTGCTGGAAGATGACGCCACGCAGCAGCCGCGTGCCGCGCGCCAGCAGCGACATCTCATCGCTCACCGACAAGTCGATGAACGACAGCGAGTTCTGGAGCCGACAGTTGAAGTTGCGCAGAATGAGGAACCGCTTCTGGAGCTGCGCGAGCGGGATGCCGTCGAGGCACTGGAACTTGCGCAGGTGCTCGTCCGTTGGCACGAACTCCTCGGGCGCCATCCGCAGCGGATCGCAGCTCAGCAGCGCCTCGGCGCGCGACTCGCAGATCTCGTTGACGATCTGGACGATCGCGTTGTCGTGGTTGCCCGTGAACACGGCCTGCGACCGGTGCAGCTGCTGTAGTTTCGCGCTGTACTTGGACGCGAGCAGGCGGCGGCCCGTGACCGAGAATTCTGGCACGGCCGTGAACGCAATGCCCCACTTGTCGATGGCCTGCGGCGCCACGCTGTCGTTGCCCGAGAGTGCGCTCGGGTCGTCGCTCGCGCCTGAGGCCGTGTGGTCCTCACTGTCGATCTGGTCTCCGTCTTCCCCGGCAGGGACGCCAACGTCGCCCGCTGTGTCGCTTGCTCGAGATGTGAGCACACCAGAAGCGACCGGGGCCGTCGCGGCGGAAGCCGCCGCCGCCGCCGCCGCCGCCGCGAGTGCCTCTCGGTGGCGAAGGCGCCGCGCCTGCGCCTCGGCCTCCTCGCGAACCAACGCCTCCATGACGTGCATGTTCGCCAGAATGAAGTCGGCGGCCTGCTCGGCGTCGTCCTCGCAGTGGCGCAGCGCATAAACACACCAATCCATGGGGAACCCCATGAGACTGAGCGCGGTCGCGAGCTCCATGCGGAAGTTCGGGATCGAATCGTCGACCTCACCGTCGTCGTCGTCTTCGCTGTAGTACGCCTCGTCGCCAATGCTGCCGGGCAGCAGGCCACCGACGCCAGCGCCGCCGCTCATCAGCGCGTCGCCGTCTTCCAGGCGATGGCCGCCAATGAGATCGATCGAGTCGCGCTGGTTGTACAGCGCAAAGCCCGGGTAGAACGTGCCCTCCAGCTTCGGCCCGACGCCTCCCGGGCCAAAGGCAACCCCCAGGTCCTTGCCGTTCAGCGCGTACGAGAGCGTGCCGCGCTTGAGGTCCAGCGTCATGCGCACCACGTCGCCCGTCTTGAACTTCTCACCGTACGTGCCGCGCTGCTTGCTGCCATTGTGCCACAGCGCACGGTTCCCAATCCATCCCCAGCCGCGGTTGTCCTTGCCCAGGTACGAGTCGAGTCGCACGTCGCGGCGAGCGATGCCCAAAAAGATGTTGGAGCTCGCGGTCACAAACGTGATCCGCACTTCCCAAATGTGGAGCCCGCTGTCGAAGCGCGCGACGCCGATCGCGGTCTGCCACCCCTTGTCACGCGACAACGACAGCCGCGTGTCCCTGTTCTCGAGCTTCAGGTACGGTCCTTTACGCACACGATCCACACGACACTGGAAGTTGGACTGCACCGGGAAGCGCCAGACAAAGCTGTCGCCATCGATCATAACCTCCTGGCCGCCGCACGCACCCGTGAACGCCCGCACTTCGGACTCGCTGCTACTGTTCTCGGCGCCGTCGCCGCCCTGCAAGATCTGAAGGCAGTGCGAGTTAGCGGTCTCACATTGGGCGTCTAGCTTCACGCGGATCGAAGTCGCGAGCGGGATGCTGACGAGCGCCTCCTGGAGCTCGAGATCGTATGGGTGCGCACTCTCGACGTGGATGCACACGTCCTGCGAGATCTCGGACAGGAAATTGTCCGCAGACAGCATGAACTCGTCGGGCAGCAGCGCGCCTCGCGCGGCCGTATCCCCAGGCGCGTCTCGCTCCGGGTCCATGAGCGCCTTCATGACGCCGTACACTTGGCTCAGCGGCTCGTACCACTCGAAGCCGCTCATGATGTTGTCGTAGTCCATGGTGTTGAATCGGAACGCGAAGTTGACCTTGCTCGCAAACATGTCCGTACTCGACCCCGACGAGCCAAAGTTGATGAGAAACTTGCAGTCGGCACTGACCGACACGGTTGGGTGCAGGTTGGTCGCGTTCTCCACGGAAGAGAACGCGGTGCCCAGCAGCCGGCCGTTCTTGGTGAAGAACACCTCGCGGGTGTCGAGGCGAAGCCCACAGCCGTAGACATCGCCAATCGCGACCGCCGCGACTTGCTCATTCCATCGCCAGTGATCTGCGCCGGCGTCGCTCGAGTGAGCCTTACCGTTCACGGGAGTGAACGCGTACGAGTTGGCGCCGCTCACGTTCATGCCGACCACGGGTCCTTCGAGCGGGAACTCGGGCGGCGAGAGGCCGAAGCCAAACATGCCCACGGCGCTCGGCAACGAGTTGGTCCACTCGAGCACTGTGAGCTCAAAGTAGATGATCTCGGCCTTGAGCTCGTCCTTCAGCGTCATCACCAGCTCGGGCGTGTGCTCAAAGCGGCACGAGTAGCACTCGCCCATGAGCGGCTCGGGCTGCGCCTCGGATCCCGGATTCGTGGTCTCGTCCGCGTGGAATTCGAGCAGGAACTTGCGCTCTTCGCCGGAAAAGTGGCGCGTCACAGCCATCTTGGACGAGTGGCTCACGAGCATCTCCTTGTGGGCGTCTACCCGCGCAAACTGGAAGCGGTAGGGCAAGTTAATTGTTGACTTGGCGTCTTTGTCGAGGTACGAGGTCAGCGTCTTCACGCGCTCCACTCGGTTTTGTTCGTCTACGACGAGCATGAGCTCCACGAACGCCTGCAGCAACGCAGGCAGCATGAGTCCGGCATCCAGTTCCTGCTGGAGAGTGATGATCTTGGAACGGCAGTACAGCAGTCCGTCTCTGTCTTTCCACTCTCCGCCATTCTGGATCAGACGAATCAACGCGCGCACCAGTGACACGGCCATTTGGCCGCTTCCAGGCAACTTCTCACGCAGCACCTGTCTGATGAGCGCAAACAGCGCCGCTGACAGCTCCGGTCGAATGGCGCTTTGCGCCAGCAGCGGCTTTTCGGACCTGGTTGAGCTGTGCGAAGTTTGCGCGAGACACTTTTGGCATTCGAGAATCACCTCGACAAAGCTCATGGCGTTGCCCGCAGTGACGGGAGAGCACATGATCTTGTCTTCTTGGGAGAGTCGAATGACGGAGGCGGTCGCACCGTTGGATGACTCGCCATCCACGGAAATCACGGGAATAATCGACTTGCAGAACTCTGTGTCGACCGACCACAGCGACGTGCGCACAAACACTTCGTCTGCCGCCATTTCGAGCACGCTCATGCTTTCAGTCTGCTGGTTGCGACGCTGGTCGCCGCCGAGCTGGTCGAGAGCCTTTAACAGCGTGGGTGGTCCGAACGAGCGAGTCTCGGCGCGCCACAAGCAACTGTACGACTCAGCACGTTGCGTGAGGTCTTCCCGGATGCATCGAACGGCTGATAGCGGAGGGGGTTGGAATGGATCCTCTTTGGTACCGGCCACACAGCCCAGCGCCACGTAGCCAGGCGGCGCGATCGGCCACCACACCGACCGAATCTGCTTCCGCTGGAAGTCCGGATCGTTGTCGGAGTTTTTCGGCAGTCCTTTACCTGAGACGTCCACGCGCTCGAATCCTACAGGAGGAAGAAGCAGACCCGAACTATCGTCACGAATCATCAACGATGGGTGGTCTGGAGCGTCTCCGCCTGTCAGAAGAACGTCGCCAACAGCGAACCACGGCGTTGCCGACTGCAGTTTGGCTCCGCCCGGAAGCACTGGGCGCCAAATCGTGACATAGCCGTCTGGGGTCGACTTGCTCCACGATTCAGAGGGTCGTGAGCTGGAAGATACGCGCTTTCTCCACTTGTGTCGGAACTGGAGCAGCGGGTCTGGTGACGGCACACTCCAGACACGCTCATACGACGCAACGACGACGCACTCGATGCCACTGGACAGTCGAATTGGGCCCTTCGGGAACAGCATCTCCGTGCGTCGCGACTTGGACATGGCGGCTTCCCAGTTGAGCAGCGAGCCTTGGTGCACGAACGTGCGTGAGAGCGTGTGCATCAGCGTGTCGACCACGAGGTTGTGCATGATGTTGGTCTGGTGCAGCAAGCCCGAGTCATCGTGCTTGAGCGCCTGGCCTTCGTAGACAATCAGGGTGCGCAGGAGTTGCGCCAGCATGTCCGTCGAGTCGCTTCGTGCCCAGCAGTCTCGCTTATCGATCGTGAGACAGAGCGCAGTGAGGTTCTGAATCGCCCGCATGTTGGTCTGCAGCGAACTTGAAGATGAGCGCCGGAATGTCTCTTCCGCCGTGCGACAGAGTATCCGTTGGACAGTTCCACTCTCCTGGGCCACTTCCACTGGATCCTTCCGAGCTGCAGTCATCGAAGATGCCTTATCGAGTCCACTGGATGGGAACAAGATGAGGTGACGAAGCGTGACCGGGTCACCAAACGCAGCCAGCATGTTGTCTGCTTGGTCCGGGATCTAGCAGTGGTTACGCATGGAGATTAGTCGGGACAAAGAGCAGGCATCGCAACAAGATAGTAACGTACATCCTTAAAGAGCCGAACGATCTGCTCGAGTAACTGTCGAGAATGGACGGCTGTGAGCAGTCCACATACAGACGACTCCTCCTCTTCCATTTCAAGCGGGGTCATGTGCGTCAAGCGATCGTCGACCTGACTGAGGCATTCAACCCAGAGCGCTAACTGGGACTTGGCGGTCTTGGAGTTGTCAGATCCCGAGTTCTTGGACGGGCTGCTAGGTCGAGCTCGAGAGTGATAATTCATGGCGCTCGATTCCGCCAGTGCATAGCTAGGGTTCTCCTCCATGATCTCTTGCAGGTTAATGAGTCCTTCTCCACCAACGGCGAAGACAGCGTTCTCACTGGCACGATCCCCATCTCCTGCGTCCGAGAGCGTGGAGTACTCAAAGCGCTGACGCGACCGGGCGGAAGCAGCGGCCCGGATCAGCTCGGCACCAGCAGGCGACAGCAGTAACCGGATCGCAGCCGGAACGTTTTGCTGCGTGCGACGAAGTGCCTCGACGCAGGCGACCGGGTCCACAGCCAAGAGACCCGCGAGGTGCTGAACGGTCGGAGAGCTGAGCCCTTCGCGCCGGTTCGTCTGTAAGGCGAATCAAACATCGACCAAAATGTTAGATTTGGTGTACTCATGACCAGCACAGCAAGAGCGTACAGACGGACGTACCTGCTCGGACATGAGCTGGTCGTGCAAGATCGTGAAAGCGCTGTGTACGTCTCCATTCATTGCATGGAGTGCCTCCTCGCATTGCTCGACGGTCGCATGCGATAAACCCACGTCGCGAAGACGTGCCATCAGCTCCAACGGTGGAGAAACCTGTTCATTCGAGCGGTTAGCAAAGAGCGCGTGAGAGTCAAGTGGAGATGGAGAGACTTACGTTGGTCGATCCGCTAGCCTCGCTGAAACTCTTCATTCGCGCAGGCTCCATCACCGTGACCCCCGCTGATGTGAGGCTGTTGCGCTGACCGCTTTCTCTCGTGACGCTGTCGCGTCCGAGAGCGATTCGAAGACCATCCGCGACTCCCCCCATCGTCGACTCGGGAGCTCGGAGCATACCCAAGTCTAGGCCATCGGCCGAGCTCTCGCGCTGCTGGTACGAAGCTGGGGAGAGCACACCTGCTGGGCCCAAATTCGCAAATAGGTTTGCAGTCGCAGAAGGAACCGCAGGTGTTCCAGGCGCCTGCAAGATCGACGACCGTGGAGAGCTGAAGCCACCCACGCGCGGAGATTCCACTGCCGGGTTCGGAGAGATCAATGCTCGGGGCACCTCGCTTTCGGCAATCGACGTGATGAGGCGGAGCCCCTGGCCGCCAGGCATGCGGCTTCGCACGCTGTCCATCGACTGCTGCCGGCTGCCGCGGTTTTGGATCTCTGCGGGGCTTCGAGGCTCCACTGGCCCTGGCCCGGTCGCGCTCATCGGCTGTTGGTACTCTTGTCCTTGGATCGACAAGTTCCCATCGACCTGCTGGCTTTGCGGCGCAGTAATGATCGGTGGCGGTGCCATGCGACTAGAGCCCGCGCTACCACCCAGACTACTGACTCCATGGGATTGCCGCACTTGGAACTCGTACGTCACGAGCCCTCCTCGTGACAGGATGAGTGAGATGCGCGAGCCTGGTGTGACGCGCACGCTCGTGCCGTGCACGCGCACACCATTCACGATCGTTCCGTTCTTGCTGAAATCTTGAAGCTCGAAGTACTCGTCCGTGCTCCCGTCGTTGTCGCGCCGAACCCTGCGCAGGTGGAAGTGGCGGCCACTCACACTTCGGTCGTTCACGATGAGATCGCAAGAGTCTGCGGCACGGCCGACTCGAACCACAGGTGTCGTCAGGTGGAACGGCGTGTAGTCCACAGCCTGTGGTTGAGACGGAGCGCCACCGTTCTCGCTCTCATTCAGCTGAGGAAGTGGATGCAGCACGCCCCAAGCACCATGGGGCAACGCATTGCGGCCAGGTCTCCCTGGCTCACTGCGGTCCGATCGCTGGAGACCACTCGCGTGGCCTCCAGGCGACTTTCCTCCATTGAAGAACGAAGACGGCCCCGAGCCCTTTCGCGGGGACTGGATGGCGTCCGGACCCCACGACAACGCGTTCTGCTGACCGAGTTTCCGGACGACATCGTCCCTCGTCTCTGCCTCGAAGCAGTCCAAGGCGTCATCCAAAACGCGCTCGGCTTCAATGAGCAGCTGGCGCTGCTTGATCCCCACCCACCGAATGTGGAGCATGTCCACAACGTTGGAAAACGGCGTCGCGGCCTGCAGCGACGCCATGCAGCTCGCGTTCTGCAGAGCATCCTCGGCGGCAATCGTCTGCGCAATGTTGGATAGAAGTTGCGTGTCAGCGCTAATCAGCTCGCTGCTCAGTTTCGGCATCTGCTTGAGCAGAGTGCCGAGCGCCATGGTCGCGCGCCACTGAAGCTGCTTGGTGTACATTTGCATTCGGCGGCCGAGGATCACCTGCACCTGATTATTGTGCGGTAACTCCAGCTCTGTGTACACGTTGGCGTCGTTGCTCGTTGGAAGCACGAGAACGGAGAGGGACGATATCACGCCATCGAGGCCGTCGAACATGTGAAGCAACGCAGGCACGCGCTCGATTGTCTTCAGGCTCCGAATCGCGATGCTGCCCACCGTGGCACCACAATGCTGTAGCGGCTGCCACACCGCCGAGTGCTCGCGATCGACAAGCTGCAAGCTCGCTGTGAGCTCTCCTCTCGTGTCCCGTTTGATACCCGAGAGAACTCCCATCTTGCCACGGCTCATGTGGTCCTGGTCCTCGATCACCACGAGTGCACCTTCTCGGGGCGTCTCAATATGACCGCCAACAACACTAACCGCTGCGAGCAGGGCAGCGAGCGCGTCCAGCGAGTCTTTTGCCTTCTGCCACACCAAGAGTGCTTTCTTGTCGCGCAGAGTAGTGTCAGGTGAGACGCCTGTGGCGTCTTCCTTGTCGGCGTCGTTCCTCGCGTCCGGTGCCGGCGATTCATCGATCTCGGGCGAAACGGTGCCCGTCGTCTCGGGTTTTCTGGTCGAGCTTTCTTGAGCAGTAGCGTCGTTCAGCTGTACGCTCTCGACAGGCTCAACACTCGTCGGTACGTCCAGATCGTCGCCATCTCCAGTGATACTGCCGTAGTAAGCGCACACGTCGTCCAAGATCTCGCCGAGCTTCTCCGTTTTCGCGAATGCTTTGGCGATACTCGCATTGACCGCCACTTTCCATGTCGGGTACAGAGTCAGGTAGCGGAGCAGCCCCACAACCTCAGCCGATTTGGCGGCAGCGATGTGGGAGCGCTCCAGTAGATTGTCCTTCACGACGCTGACGGTGCTATCCTCCGAAAGCGAGAGACCCTTGAGACACTTTGCCGCCTCACACAGCGTCGAGCATGATCTCTCGATGCCAAGCTCATGCGTGCACATACGTGGGCGAACCACTAGCGGGTGGCCGGCCAGTAACATGAGTAAGCTTAGAATATCGGAGGAAGTGCCCGTCGAGCCCGCTTGCACCCTTCGGTACGCCGCGTTGACGGATGACACTGAGTGCATGGGGAAAACGAGCATCGCCAAACGGATACATATCGTCGCAGACGACAGGTCTGGAGACACCATACCCTTGAGAATCTCGTCGAGCACGTTTTCGTTCGAGGCGAGAACTGAGCACAAGTCGGCGTCGGCTGAGCCGCAGGATAGAAGCACCCACAGAACTTGGTTTCGGAAGAAGTGCGGGTACAGCGCCTGGAGCGGGATGCGCTCCGAAGCATGTGAGCCGATGCCATACAGGTTCTGAGGCTGAGCCCGCGCCGCACACAGAGTGAGCAGGCCCACACAGGCGTTTTTCAGCGTCACCGACGCGTCCAACTGGCCGCCCGACTTGTGCAGAGACGTATTGTAGTCTTTGCCCATCTCGACTTGCAGCTCACGCATGTTTTCCAGCAAGAATGCCGCGAGGCTACGCGATACAACATCTCGCTTTTTGACAGAAACGGGTGCTGCCTTGGCATCGCTGCTGGTTAGCGACTGATACAGAAGTGCCCGCACCATGGCCCACGACGCGGCGTGGAGCTTCAGCAGAGGCAACTTGCGACGCACGCTCGTGCGCTTCATTGGGATTGGCGTGGCTTTCTCCATCGCATGCGACTGCTGGTTGCGATCGATTTCTTTCATCAGCGACTCATACAGCGCTTCGGAGCTACTGTGCTCAGCGAGGTCCTTGGCTTGGGCATGATCATCCTTGATCCTATCGGGATCCTGGGACTGGCTCGGTCGCCCAGTCAGTATGTATGAGCTGTAAAACCCAGCAGCCACACACGTCACCTCATCGCTCGAGAGCGAATTGAGCGGAATGGGGAGTGGAAGGTCAGCCGATGGGAGTGTTCGCGCTCCAGCGCCAAGCTGGCCCTTGTTATTGCGGCCAAAGACCATGACGCGGCCATTGGCGAGCATTATCAGCGTGTGGTAGCAGCCGCACGAGGATTTGCGGATCCGTGACGAGAGCGGCAGTGGGACGTACTGTGGTGAGTTCTTGTGGTCTTTACTCCCGATGCCGAGCTGCCCGTAGTCATTGCGGCCCCACGTGATTAGCTTTCCTTTGTCCGTGATCGCGACCGTGTGGTAGTAGCCGCAGCTGACATCGACAATCTTTTCGTCGCTGTCACCGATCGTCACACGTACAAGAGTCGGCACCTTGATGTTGCGGGAATGCCCAAGGCCAAGTTGACCATAGTCGTTCTTGCCAAACGCATACAGCTCGCCGCTTGCCGTGACCACGACCGTGTGGTACAAGCCGCACGCCACCTTGACCGCAACTTGGCTTGACAACGCGGCGACAAGCTGTGGCGTGTGCTGGTGCTGCAAGTGGTCGAGCCCAAGCTGGCCACAGTCGTTCATACCGAAAGTGAGCAGCTCGCCGGCACTTGATACTACTGCGCTGTGGTGATAACTCACAGCGGCCGTTGCAATCACGTATTTCTCTCGCAGTGACTCAATCAAACGCGGCGTGTGGCTCTTGGAGATAGTGGAACCGAGACCGAGCTGCCCGCGATCGTTGTACCCCCATGAGTAGACCGCTCCATCTGAGGCGACAGCCAGCATGTGCTCACATCCATTCGCCGCTGCAATCATGTCGATGGCAATTCCAGCCAAGGCGCGCACCGGCGTTGCCACGAGAACACGCTCCTCGAACGTCCCATTTCCGCACTGCCCACTCTTGTTTAAGCCACAAGTGAACACGGTGCCATCCTTCATAAGCACAGCCAGGACTTCGTTGCCGCCCGCAATGTCACGAACGCTCTTGGTCGAGAAGAAGGGAACGTGTTCCAACTTCGTCGTGGAGTTGCAATGCCCCAGGCACAGTTCGCCGTAGTTGTTCTGCCCGCAAGAGAAGAGCTCGCAATCGTCGTACCAAATCGAGGCTCTCTCAGACTTCACAGCACGCGCACCACTACTGGCGGCATATCCAGCAATCGATGACTCAGTTGACATCGAGAGGGCGCCAAGCGGAGCCTGCTTCGGCCGCTTGAAGGCAGCGAGCTGTGCCGTCAGGAGCTCCACGTTGGCCTTGCGCGAAATGCAAAGTGCAAATCCGTCATCACTTTGACCGTCCGAGTCCACTCCAACGTGAGCGAAGAAGGCCGACTCCAGCGGCCCACGGTTATCATCGTAGCACGCCGAGCACATCTTCATCGAGTCATCATCTTTGGGGGCGTAGGTCACTCCGAGAAGTGACGACGTCCTGCATTCCTCGCAGACTGCCGGCGTGACTGCATTCTCCGCATACGCAGGTCCGCCGTCTTTGTCGAACGTTCCGCAAAAACCGATGTATCCGAGATCGATATTGGAGCCAGCGGCTGGGCACAGGAGCTTCACCACAACGTACCGCCCTTGGACTGGTAGGGCGAGCTGTTTGGCCACCAGCGCACAGCTCCCATCAAGCACAATGTACGCCACGGGCGAGTACTCGTATCGGTTGCTCCGCATCGAGGCTGCTGGGAACGGAAGAGAGGCAAATTCCTCAGGCGTCATGTCGTCGTACTCCTGCAATCGCCGCAAATCGGGCGTCGAACTCGTCACAAACACAATCGCGTGGCGAAGTGGACTCGAGTATCCGGGCCCTGGGCCGCGAACAGTAAGGTAGCTTAGACAGAAAGGCGTGTCAACTTCGTGCCGGAGAACCAGGTTGACGTTCCGGCCCTTGGCAGAGCTGAACACAGACGCATCGTCCAGCAGGCAGTTCCTAGCGATGTGAGACGCACTGAATTCGCCCCCATCGCAACTAAGAACTTGCATTTGCAGGATTTTTCCGACTTGAATATCGTTGGACGACGAGACGTGGCAGTTCTCCCCGATGCTCGCGGGCCGAATTGCATGGATTGGGAGTTCGGGGCGAGGCCTCGGGTGGAAGTTGACACGGAATACAGTGCCATTGCAGAGTGCTGAGATCGCTGAAAGCAAAGGGCGTTTCGTGGTAGAGGAATCCAGTGAACGCGTCATGGGCTCCCCACTGTTCGGGTAGACGGTGACTTTAGCATTGCCAAAGTCGAACAAAACCCCGAAAGCGCCAAAGAGTGCAGCATCGTCGGGCCACGAGCCGGACACCTCCACCGCCGTTCGCCTCCACCCTTGATCCGAGTTGTCCACACCGACGAGTCCGAATGCGAGATGGCAACGTCCATCACGACCGCTAGACAGAACTTGAACTTCAGCGAACAGGGCATCGGTTTCAAAGCTTTGGTTGGTAGTGATGGTGTCAAATACGCTCTCCAGTGTACTGAAATCACCGGCAACAACCGCGGTCCCGTCTGCGGAAAGCCGGAGATGGCGTCCTTTTGTCTTCGCATCCAAACTGATTGTCTTGCCATCAAGCGGGCTCGCAACGAGGCACCCAGACACCACCGGTGTCGAGAAACGGAAGCCACTGCTCAACGCCCAGATCTTGGGTGGAATTGGGGCCAAAAGGTTCCAGAACAACTCGGCGCCTTGGATACCGACTGCAGGATACACACCGTGGCCGATGGTACCGTCTTGTTTGGACTCGAGCGACACGACTTTAACGCGGCGATTGCCCACGTAGAACTCGAGCTTCTTGTCACCGCAATCCAGCATCACACCGATCGTGCTGCCGGTTTGACACCGAAGCGTCGATCCTTGGAGGTAGGCTTCAGATTCAGCCACCCCCGACTCCTTAAGAACGTGGATTCCGAATTGCCGATTGTCCGGTGCAGGTTGGTTCAAATCGTCCGAATCCGATGCCAGGCCGATGAAGACTGGCCTGTCGTCTTGAGATATGATGGACACCTCCCAGTACCACCGTCCTCGACGCAAGGGATGATAGAACACTGCCATTCCCACGTGGTCACTCGCAAGCTTGAGCTGATGGAGATCCGTGCCGATCGTAACCGATCTAGCACAGACAATCTTGGGACACCTCTGCCCGCTTCCTGCAGGAAGGATGGGCAGGTTGTCACCGCCGGGAGCATCCGAGCGCTGTTCTTCGACAAAATTGAGATGCAACGTGGTCTTCCAGCTTCGCCAGCTTGAGAGCTCGGTGATAAGAGGTAAGAAGTTAATCCCACTGATCTGGTCCCAGTCTTCGCCTCGGTAGGGTATGCTGCAGGCTTCGAAGATCTGGATTATTTCATGCACAGCGTGATGAGCGTGAGACGAGAGAGCCTTCATCTCTGCGCGACCACTAGCACCAGACTCGATCGTGCTACGGATGCTCTTGGCATGACCGTTCGCAATAGTCAGCAGATTCGACAATAACGCAAAGAACTCGTCGCCAATTCTCTTCGATATCCTTGGTCCGACGAAGTCGAGACCTTCAGAGTAATGCACCTTCTCGATCGTGAGAGTCGTAGTCGCACCGTCTCCATGTCGAACCAGTCGCTTGAAGGATGTTGATAGCGACGGGATGATGCTCAGTCGGCACCCGGGATTAGACTCGGTTGAGTTGAGGAGTCGCGAGAAGATTTTCAAGCCATCTAGTCGCTGCTGCCCTCTGTGTTGATGAGCCTTGAGCACCGCAAGTACTCGCTTATCCAAATCTTCCGAAGAAGTGCCATCACCGATTGCATCGTCTGTAGGTGACTTGGTCTTGCGCGAGTACTGGAGAAACGCGAAAATATCTGCCTGGATTTTTTCATCTTCCTCTTCGATCGTGTCCATAGACTTCGCCTCCATGAGCAGCTTGAGCTGACGAACGGCTTCTTCGTTCTGGTCACCGGGTGGGACTTCACTTTCCAGTGAAGGTTTCGGTAAGTCTACCGGGAGATCAAGTCAGTACCACTCCATATCTGACGGGGGGAGAGGAGACAGGCACGTACCGTAGTTGGTTGCAGCCGACACGCCAGGGAGAAGCTTCAGAGCGACTGGTGGTGAACGACCTGTAGACGATGGGGCCGCTGCTAGTAACAGAAGCAACTGCCCTCTCCGAATAACTGGCTCGCAAACAGCGGAGTAGAGAGCGACCTGACGCTCCTTCATGGACGGGTCGGCCAAAACCAGATCTGAAGAGCTCCGTTCACTTGCCAGTTTTTGTTGCTCACGAACAATCCTGGACAAAAAAACGCGTGGTCAGATCTGCATATAAAACTGGGATAAATGCGATGCGATAGCTTACCATCGACGAAGCTGCAGAGCTGAGCGCCACGCATCAATCACCGATTCTGTCGGAGCTCCTGCCTTAGTGAGTCCTCCGTTCACGTAAGAGGCGTTGCTGTGCTTCAGGAGGACCGCGAACGCGACACGAACAGCCTTGTCCACCACTTCGATACCACCACTCTTTTCGAGCGCCGCTTCGACGCTGTCCTGGCGCTTCAAACGGGCTGCCATCAGCTTCGGGTTTGCTCCACCACCTCCCATCCCCGGGTCTAATGCAAGCTTCACTTTCTCGACAAGCTTCTTGCCAGCACCAGCACTTTGCACAATTTGTTCGAGAAGTAGATCATTGCGGCGGTTGTCGTCGGTGGCATCCGACAGTCGACTGCTTCGTGCCTCGTGTGCAGCATCGGCTTCGTTTTCCGTGGCGAGTCCACCTCTTAGGAGAGACGATTGCACCCAGCGGGCATCGATGTCAATCTCAGAGCTCACGGAGCTAGACCCGATCACCAGTGACGCGGCGTAGTGACTGCCCAACCACACGAGCATCTTGTGCAGATCGCGAAGCCAGGTAATGCTGGGTTCTGGGTTGGTGGTAGAGAGCCCCAGTTGGTGAGCCTTTCGAGAGAGATGCGTTGTTGGGGGTGGCGGGGGAAGCAAAGCGCTGACCGAGCCATCTTCGTCGATACGAAGGTGCTGGGACAGAATCATCGCACTTGGAGCAAACGACAGCATCGACACGTCAATCGTCTTCAGGTCTCCAGAGTCAGGGGTGCACACTGCCGAACTCATCACTGAGATTGTCAAAGACGAAAACCCAAAGAGTTTCGACATGGTCGACGGCAGGCAGACAGCGTAATGGGTGCCCGAGGCACTGCTAAGCTCGAAGCCAACCAACTTCTGAGCAGAAAAGCTCTCGGAGCTCGTTAACGTTTTCCAGATTGCAGATACAGCTTCCTCGTACGACACAGACGAAGAGGGCGATACGCCGATCGCAGCACCCAATTCAGCAGAGACCCGAACCCGAGTGGAAGCAGGAATGACGCTATTCACCACAGTTCCTTCCGCGGAGCCATCACCTTGCTTTCCGTTCAACACGCTGGAATTTGCCGACTTGCGCCTGATTGGCTCTACACTCGACAAAACTGAGTGGACGCGCACTAGCAAACCTTCAAGACGCGGCCAAAACTGACTGAAGGTAGAAGTCAATGTGTCACGAACGCTCGGGAGAGAGCTGACGCTCAGGAGAATGAAAGGTAGCACCTTGCCAGCGAATGTGTTCTGCACGAGACTTGGGAGGTGGACGACTTCATGGGGGTGAAGGGCGGCACCACGCTCCAGCGTTTGGCTGACAAACGTAACCAGCTTCACACTAATAGAGAGGATGACGGGCCATCCGCGCTCAATGGAGTGCGAGCACCAGTACACCCCCGAACGAATCAACACGTTCAGACATTTGAACTCATTGGTGGCGTCAATGTCACTGAGCTTCTTGATTGTATAGCTCGGTTCCGCAGCATCACCAGAATCGAGAATTTCGGTCGTCTTTGCCCACAACGTATCCAGTAGAGTTGAAGCAAACTCCGCGACAACTCCTGGAGCGTCAAACGCAGAGCGACCCCCACCGCACGTAGCGGTTTGGACTTCGCCCATGAGTTGAAACAGCATCTTCGTTGAGGTGAAACACGGCACTAGCATTGGCACAAGTAAACGCTTCGTTGGGTCCAAGTCGGATGAATCGCGCATGAGTTTGTTCATCACTTCGATACGGTCGAGAAGAGATGGGAACAAAATCGAGAACCCATGGTAGATTGTTGCAGCCGTTTCTTGCTTAACAGCACGATAGAACCATGCGACTTCACCGTTTGGCGGGGCGGATGGAGTGTGCTCAGCAATCTTGAACAGGATCTCTCGGAGGCAGAAAAGCGTTCCTCCGGGGAGAATGGAGCTCGGAAGCAACCCAACTTCGGCGAGATCGATACTACTACGCGCAAGCTAGAAGAGGATACAAGTTAGCAGTCGATTGTGCGGCCGTCTTTCAGGCAGTACACCACTTACCTCGAACAGATTCAATTTCAGCAATCGGATGACGACTAAGGTCGGATACAACACATCAACCACGACATTCGTACTTGGTGGTGTCGAGTCCACGCCAGACAAGCCGAAGACACTTTCAAGCTTGCCAGATAGCTTTGACAGCAAATCGTGCAGCGCAGCGAACGTCTGCTCTTTGGGGTCGACACACAGAGATCGATACGAACACCTGGATAGCTGAATCGTGTCGATATCCTCACCAGGGATATCATTGCCCGCGAGGCGATCGAGGTGGGAGAGTATGCACACGCCCGAGTCTAAAGCATGGGGAACACACTGCTGACTCGTTCGCCCAGTGCCAGCAGTGCATTTGGCTCGCAGAGTGCCCAGAATGACCGATGATTTACCCGTGGTGGCGAGGCTTTTTGCTGGATCGGCGGTAAATGTTCTGGACGAATCGACTGCAACGAGTTCTTTCAACAACGTGGTGATGGTCGTGGCACCACTCGCTTGAACGCTTCCTCCATAGAGGATCATCTGAGGAGGCACCTTTCCCGACGGGACCACTCCGTCGTTCATTGAACTCGGAAGGGCCGTAGCAGAGCCCTGTGAGATCATGAGGACAGCTGAGGCCCATCCTTCCGTATCATCCTCCCACGACATTTCGACTAAACTCCACTTGTGAGACGTCACATTATAGCACCACATGTCACGAAGAAACTGACCGGACTGAGACTTGCCACCGAAGACCCACACGTTTCCGTAGTCGGCGCCAATGCTGTAGTTGAGTCGGGGGTCTGGGACAGCCGGGCCAAAGTCACCCCGTGGTGAGAGCTCTGATGAGTTAACATCCACGTTTCCTTCAGCAGCAATTGTGATGTTGTCATCGTAGCTCAAATGCCAAACGCGATCGAAAGTGTTATACCTCCACAGATCTGCGCGTAGCTTTTCTTCTTTGTCCAGCCCACCAAAAACGTAGACATTCTCGCCAATGACAGCCGCTGAGCAACCGCTTCGAGGCCCCGGGTCCAGAGAAAGTGAGTTCGGCAATCTAGACCACGAATAATCCTCGAGCGAGAGGTACCAGACGTCACCTAATGCCTCATTCTCCGTAGACCGTCCACCGTACACAAACACCATCGAGTCGAGGCGAGCACGGATAGTTGCCGCGACGTGGTGAGCCCGCGGAGCTGGGAGAGCGTTCGTTGCACCGACGGCAGCTTGCACCAGTTCCCAAACTGGCAAAGAACCATCCGCACCTTTCGTTGCTGAGCACTTGTACAAATCCATGTGGCGCGATGTCGGCGTTGAATTCTCGCCACCAATCACCAAAATCTGGTCGTCTCCGATCGAGACGGCTTGGTGGTTCCGGATTCCGATGGGAAAATCGGCCCATCGCTCCCACTTTCTTGTATCTTGGCAATAACACCACACTTGGTTGCTTGCCTCCGAATCGCCATTCACGCCTCCTCCAATTGTGAATACTTTATTCTTCACGAGCACCGTGGCTGACCCTTCCAGAAGCGATGGGCCAAGGTTTGGTAGCTCGATCGGAAGACTACGTACAGTTGCTGCAGAAGCCGGACTCACCATAGCCTTGAAGACTCCATCGAACTCCCCAACATTTGTAGGCGGATGCGCGAAAGGCTGGTGACCAAGGTTTACACGAATGATCTCGCCTCTCTCGAGGCTAATGCCGGGCATCAACCCAAGTCGACGGTCCGCAGGATTGCACTTGATGTCGGAGAACGCGACTCCGAGGTTAATGCCATTCCGATAGAAGGTCATCTCGTTCGCGTCCAGGTCGAGTAAGCAACCAATGACATCCCCAGCCTTCCACTTCTCTCCGTATGATGATGACCCGCTGTTCCATCGACGCTGGCGATTGCCGTCGTAAGACCACGAATGAGTATGGTCACCAACGCCTTCGCCCTGATCTGAGCTGCCTTGGAAATAATTGTCGATCCAGCCAATCTGAATCAAGCCACTCGTCACCACCTCGACTTCGTAAAACCATTTGCCTTCGAACAGTGTGATACCAACTGTTGACACCGACCCAAAGTTACTGAGACCTTCAATTTCTCCGGATCTATCAATGTCGACTCGACCACAAACCGAGATCAGACAGTTCTGGTCGACAACTACAGCGTCGCCTTCGTCATTGTCTCTTTTCCTCTCGAAGATGAGTGATGTGGTGTAGAACCCCGCTGCCACGTCGATGCATCGGCGAGAGTTTTTCTCTGGTCGAACTTTCAGGGGTACTGGGAGGAGGGAGTCAGCACTACTTCGATTTCCAAGCTGCCCCTTGTTGTTCCGTCCGAAAACCAGTACTTGACCTTGTTCTGAGAGCAGAACAGTGTGATAACATCCACAAGTTGCCCGCATCATTCTCGTACTGGCAGAAAGAGCAACCATGGTTGGCACGTTCTGATGGATCTTGGAACCGATACCCAGCTGGCCGTAGTCATTCCGCCCAAAGCAGTACGTATGCCCCGCAGTTGTCACGATACTCGAGTGGTAGTAACCGCAAGCCACGAAACACACCATCTCGCTTGGAAGTGGCACGAGCGTTGGGAGTTTCACCTGACGGCTGTGACCCAAGCCCAGCTGTCCGTAGTCGTTTTTGCCGAATGTGAACAACTCTCCCGAAGCTGTGCACACGATCGTGTGGTAAAGGCCACACGCGACCATCGACACTTCGTTCCCTTCGAGTGCTTTGACATGCTGGGGCACCGCCATGTGCTGCGTGTGGTCGAGTCCGAGTTGACCACAATCGTTCATCCCAAACGTGTACAGCTCCCCGCCGTCCGTGATGACTGCACTGTGGTGGTAGCTCACGGCCGCAGACGCGACCTTCTTATCCTTCAACGACTCGATGAGTTTCGGTAGATGTATCTTCGTCGTGAGGTTCTCATGCCCCAGCTGCCCCCGGTCGTTATAGCCCCACGAATACGCTAGCCCGGTCTCGGTGAGAGCGATGATGTGCTCGCATCCGTTACTGGCAGCGATGTGCTTAATCTTCTGGGACCGAAGTGCTTGTACTGGGCGCAGCGACATCACGCGTTCGTCAAAGTGGCCGTGGCCGCACTGCCCACTCTTGTTGAGCCCGCACGTGAGCACGACACCGCTGTTGGTCAAAATGGCGAGCACTTCGTTTCCGCTCACAACTTGCCGGATGTCCTCCCACCCGCTAAGCGATACGCTCGTGAGCAGATGACGCTCGATATCATCGCCGATACCCAGCTCACCATAGGAATTCTGCCCGCAGCAATAAAGCTCGCCAGACGCCTCACACTTGCCGTACAGTTGCTGCTCCTTCAACCCTGCGAGCTTCGCCAAAGTCGCGCCGAGGTCGACAGCCGCCGTCGGCGACTGGTTGAAAAGCCATCGCACGACGTTGAGCAGAGTCGACAGAGAGCCTCGCGCGAGAGCGACTTCGGCGAGCGCCTCGATCGTGGTCGCACCCAGCGCGGACTCCGCGTCACGGTCTTTCTCCGGAAGTGGGTGCGCCAGAGCGCTCAAGCAATCACTGAGCGCATTAAACGACGCCGACGCCGACGGAGCCAAGTACATGCTGTCAGCGTACGTCGTAGGCTTGAGCGTACGCAAGTTCTCCTTGAGCATTTGCAGCGCCTGGCGATACTGCGCGGGGTTCTCGGCGCGCGTTGCCTTGAGCAAGAGCACAACGATCTCCCACCCCATGGTCAGGCAGTTCTGCGTCGGCAGCGGCAGCGGCGGCGGCGTGACCTTCCGCTGGGACGTGGCCTGCATGCGCGTGGCCTGGAGCCGCTGCTCGTACCGCTGCTTCTCCTTCTTGGTCATCTGGTAAAGAGCCTGGAGCGACTTGATGTACGCGGCGACGCGCGCGTCAAACGCTCCATCATTGCCCACCTCCGCGGTGGCGCTCTTGCCCGAATCCACGGGGAGCGCCGCCAGACTGGAGATGTACTGGAACAGTTCATCGGCCGAGTCCACGTAGCTCAGGATCTCCTGTAGGTGCTGGTCGGCGCTCGACGGGACCGCCGCGGCAGTCGAGCCGTTTCCATTCCCCGCCTCGGGATCTACAAAGCCAAAGACTAACTGTTAGACAGGGCGCTCTTGAGAAGCCCGCTATCCGTTCGTCCACACGCACCTTTAGGCAGCGCGCGGAGCGCCGCGCCAAACTCGAGGATCTTGCTGAGCGCGTCCTTGACGTCGTCGCTGGTCGCCGGCCCCGCGTCGCCGGCCTTGACGAGATCGCACAGCGGCAGATAGTACGGCGGGATGGGCGCGACGCGTCCACGCGATGCGCTGCCGCCACCACTCGGCGCCGCGAGCGTCGACACTGGCTGGCCCATGGACCACGCTCACACACACCGTCCAGCGCTCGCCTTCTGGATCTTTCCGATCGTCGGCCCGTCCTGCGGAGCGTTGGCCACGACTCTGGATTGCTTGGGCGGGCGCTTGTGGGAACGCGACCGCAGGATTGGCTTTGTGGCTCGCTTGCTCGCGTGGGCTCAATGCGCCCCCCGGAGACGACGCTTCGCTCCGTCCGGAGTCCGCGTGCGCGTGGGCCGCCGGGTTGAAGTCTTCCAAGCGCCGACGACGGTTCGCGGGTCGGCGGGCGACCCATATCCTGAGGCGGCAACAGGTTACGCTCGTGGATCGAAAGGTTACTCGGATCAGCGGACGCGGCCTCTCAGGATCGAGATCCAGATCCGGCGTCCGCTGGCGTCCGCTTGGCACTTGGCTCCGTCCGCTCTCCCGCCAAAAACAATGGCCTGCAAGGTGAAATGCTCACGCGGTTCGAACTCCCGCTATTTCCGAACGAGGTTTTTCACTTGCAATTTGCAAGTTGCAAAGACCAAGAATCCATTCACTGCCAATTGGCTGAAATGGCTTCATTAGAAGCTATTTTATTGGGTAAAAAGGAGGAATTGGCCAGCTTGTCAGATGGCTTCATGCTGCCCTTTTCCACTTCTCTCACCACGAGCAGAAGCAAGCACCATGGACCACCGGGGCTTCTGTGCCGCTCGCAGTGTGTAATAACTGCCAGATGCCGACAGTGGCGGCGGCGGAAGGCCAAGAAAGTCCGCATCTCTAGTGTGTTGGCTCCAGCCCATTCCTGTCGTGACTGAGAGACCCACGAAGTCCCCAAGCACCCCGAGCCCATCCGAGCACGCGCGTCTGCGAGACCCACGCGACCAGGGGGAAGAGACTCAGCTGTTGTCGATCAGGGCCAGAAGCGTTCAGCGGCGAGAGGACACGTTGCCTGCATAGAGAGCGTGCGAGCGCGATCCCGTGGTGCGGCAGCGAGGCAGCGAGTGGTCAGAAGAAGGGGGACGCGGGGCCCTGATCGCCGGCGCGTAGAAGCCACTGCTCGGTTCCCCTCATCGCGACACAAGACGGGCCACGGCCACCATGGACGCAGCTGCGTCGCCCGCCGAGGCTGAGGAGGTCGTCTCCTTCGTCATGCAGAGCGGGGCGCGCATACCATTAGAGAAAGGCAGCGCGATCGGCATCGACCCGAGCGGCGCGCTCGGCGACACGGCTGAGAAGAGCAAGGTGAAGAAGAAGAAGAAGCTCGTGCGGTTCCCGGGCGACGACTGTGAGTTCTACATCAATATCTGGAGCCCGCCTACTGCATCTACAGCGACCCCGAACTCTGCGTCGGTGAAGAACTCGCGGTTCATCGACATTATCCAGGTCGCCCACGCGCTCACTCGCATCGACTACAAGAGCGACTACGAAGGTGGCAAAATGGATCACGGTGCCAACATTTGGAACGTCACGGAGTCCGAGACCGCTCACGACGCACTCCAGCCGCTTGCTGAAGAAGAAGAGCCGACGTCGCAAGTCCAAACTGATCTCGAGTTGTCTTCTGTGCGCCGCATTCTTAGCCAGGGATCGAACCAGTCCCGCGAGCCACCGTCGGAGTTCAAGACGCTCCAGCGCCTCTTGTCGCAGCAAGGCTCACCTGACGTGCGATCGCTACCCGTTGCCCCGCCGTCCAAGTTCGATAACGGTCGCTTCATCTTCTCGACGGTTCTCTCGCAGCTTGAACTTCGTGATCGCTGGAGCTCCAAGTTTCTTCTCGGACTTCACGAGCCTGTGCGTCATGCGCTATACGTCATCGACCGCTTTCTCGAGCGTGCGCAGACGAAGGACCCCTCGCCCAGTGACTGGAACACGGCAGTGTTTTTCGCCTGGTTTGCAGACTACTTTTGCGAGTACATCCAGGCACAGCAGCGTATCAAAGCGAACGTGCTACGTCCGCTGGTCCCGATAAAGTACGCCGCCAAGCGAGAAATTGCCGAGTGCTACGAAGAGATCATCTTTATGATGAACGCCATCATGATGCAGGAGGAAATGTTCCCCATGACTGCCGCGTCCGCTGTTGAGTCGTGGCAACGGCGTTTAGTGACACTCCAAGAAGACATCCGCAAGCTGAACGTCGTGCTGTACCACGTGCTGAACCTCGAAGAACGATCGCTGCAGCCGGCGCTGATTGCGACTTTCAACGAGGAGACCTTCTACAAGTTTGTCATGCCCCGCGTCTACAGTTCTGCACGCCCGAAGCGACTCGTCATCCCCTGGATTATCGAACGCAGCAAGGTGTGGGGCAGCCCGGACGATGTGTCCATGTTCAAGAAGCAGCTTTCCTTTCCGTCCCGTTTCCTGTACGACCGAGTGTGGTATCCTCATTTTGCACGCCATGTGGTAGCTGCAATGAAGATGTTGGATACCTCGCTGACCGAGATGCCGTCCGATACCAATGGAGAGTCATGGTTCGGATGTGCTATCCAGTAGCCTGCTGCGTGAGATCGCCATGGCGTTTTGATGAGAACCGAGCCAGCTTCCACAAAGACATAGCAGAGCAATTTAATATTTAAGCAGCAATGAGTTTCTACTCACCCGTGTTCAACGCGCCACTCGTTCATCTGATCCAGGACTCCAACCACAGTGAGGGCAACGCACCACCTCAAGAAACTCCAGCGTTCGCTTCTGTTCTAGGAACTGGCGCTCCAGAGCTTTCAGCGTCCTGGTGTTCTCCAGCACTCGGTCATAATACCTCAGTTTGATGTTCTGGTGCTTCTGGTTGTTGCATCGACGGATGTCGTCTTGTAACAGGCGGGTCGCTTCTTCATTGACTTTCTTCAGGTCGATATCACCACCCGCAATTCGAAACACACGCCGACACTCGACACAGAGTCCATGCTGTTCCAATGCCGCAATGAGCGCGTTGACCGGATCCGATGATTCTGCTGATACTGGACTCAATTGTTGAAGTTGTGATGCGTCATACTCAATGGTATCAAATCGCAGCTTGCTCCGGCGGCCACTGGCACTCTTCACCTCTCTCTGACCTGGTGCTGCGGCAGTATGAGTCGTGGATCGGCTAGCGAGAGCGACTAGTTGGATACGCTTCTTGAAGAAGTCAATACCGGCGACCACTCCTACTCTCGCACCGAAGGCAGGATCGTCGGGTAGTTGGACCTGAGCTCCAAGTTGAAGCTACGTTTAACAAAAGCGTCACATTCAACGTCAACAAAATGGATGGTTGCCGAGGAATGTAGCTCGTTCGCACCTGCATGTCATGCTGCTCGATAAACAGCCACACAGGATCGCGCTCGCGCCCACAACATTCACATCCCTTCGTCTCGCTCTCATCTGCGTCATTGTCCGTGCGATTCTTCTTTCCACACACTGGACAAATCCACGTCGCCGCTGCTTCACACACATTGCCATCTGATTCCTTATCCCGACGTACACGAGACCGAATCGCTCCTGAGAGAAGTAGTTGCATGGCGCTGGATGCTTGGGAGCTCACCAACAGCACTGTTGCCCTTGCGACTCTTTGACACTTCCACCTACACCCACAATAGTGACATCTCGTGTCACTACCACACCCCCAGGCGATCTTGTCGCCACCTCGTGGCAGTTAGCCAGCCACTGCTCATGGCGCTACTCATGGTGCTCTCTCTCTCTCTGTGCATGCTGTGATGAATCCTTTTTTCATGTTGGGCAGCACAAAAGCCCTGTGTACCGGTCTGAGCTCGTGGCCATGGCAGGTCACGGAGTCGGGTCATAAGGAAGAAGCAAGACGAGTGGGTGTGTGCGACATGGTGCATACCTCTTAGAAGTGATATTGGACCTATATTTAATATCCGATACATTAAAATAGTACTGTAGAAGTTTGAAGTCTATAAAGATTTGATTGTTGCATTCAATATGACATAACCCTCTCAAACCGATGTAAAAGTTGTGGTGGGTTAGCGGACTGGTGAGCTTCGAAAACGCCATTCGCCCTGCCACAAGGCGTCAAAACGTGAAGAGAGCAGTGCGATGAGCGACGCCGACCCCAAGACCACGGCCCGGAAGCCCGCGGACGCGAAGAAGCGCGCACCAGCGGACGCGAAGGCAGCACCGGGGGAGAATCCGCAGCGCGAATGGATCGACACGCTGCTCATGGCAGCTGTCATGACGCGCAGCAAGAAGAAGAACAGTGAGGGAGAGGCCGCCGCCGCGACGGCCGCCGCCGAGGCAAAGGAGGGTGAGGCTGCCTCTGATGCCACCGCTAAGGCGACGCCTGAAACCTCGGACAAGGCAGCGAAAGAATGCGAGACCAGCGAGAAGCAGACTGCGGAGAAGAAGGAAGAGGAGACCATCGAGACGGCAGCCAAGCCGGAGGAGCCGCAAGAGGCGCCCGACAGCCACCTGGAGGACGCCGACAAGCGCTACAGGAGACGCCGCTGTGAAGTCCCTGGGTGCACCAAGTTTGCGCGGTTCAACAATGCCTGTTCGGGCCACGGCGGTCGACGACTCTGCTCCCAGCCCGGGTGCAAACGTGTGGCTCAGTTTGGCCACAAGTGCAGCGCGCACGGAGGCGTGAAGTACTGCAGCATCGAAGGCTGCAAGCGCGCGGTCCAGTCCCGCGGCTTTTGCAAGACCCACGGTGGCGGCGTGCGGTGCAAGCACCCTGGATGTGAAAAGGGGGCGATCTCGAAGGGCCACTGCCGTGCTCACGGCGGCGGCTCGCGCTGCGCCGAGGAAGGCTGCCAGAAGTGGGCGCAGCGCCACGGCTTTTGCGTGCGCCACTCCAAGGCGGCGGCAGGCGCGACAGAGGAGACTCCGGCTTCGACTTCGGCAGAGGTGTAGGGCATGTTGGTAGCGAGGTGTAACGATGCACACGAAGGAATCTAAGGGCATCCGAATTCGATGCATATTCGTCTTCGTCGGCGCAACTGTGACATGTGCCATCAATCTTTCCCTGTTAAGTACGATTCTCGCCGTCACAGATCTCTCACAGGTCGCACACACAACACGGAGAACGATTGGCCCAAATGCGAATATGAGGCCCAGCGGACACCAGGACGAGAACCTTGCGTGTCTGTGGCTGCCTTCGGGTTGCAGCTACAGTATACTAGCTGGCAGCACTGTCGAGAAGTGCACATAGTTAAGCGTCGCCATTCCTGGTGGCTCTGTCAACAGTATGATGCTTAGACACACGAATCCAAAAAGTCATACAAGTTCTCATTCCTCTCCTCTTCGCACCGCCATGCGCTTGGGAATTGCCACTTCAAATGCTCGTGCCCAGTCGCGATGGTTTGCGAACTCATTCAGTGCGATAATCACCGCGTCGATGTTCAGAACAGGCTTGCGCACCTTCATGTGCTCTTGAAGAGGAAGCCGCTTCGAGCGAACATTTTGGGCGGATGCCTTCCCCATCGACTGCCCCTTCCGAACGGAACGGTCCACGATGCCTCCAACAACGTACACGACGTTCGGGTTCAACTCCGAGAGTACATCGTCTGCGTCTGGCGACAAATAGACGACTTGCTCCGAGCGATACACGCTCTCGAGGGGCTCCTCATGAACGTGGATCTAGGCAAAAAATATCGTGAGTAGGCCCATTTCGCGATCTGAAGGCACGCAAAAGACATCAAGTACCTTCCACTGCGGAATCCCGTGCTGGTCACCACGCGCTGCAACTGAGCCGCAGTACGATGCAACCCGCAACGAAATAAGTCGGTCAAGCGGGCACTTCTTCATGTACCCATATACACATCCGAGCTGCTTGAAGATGCTATTGCACTCCTAAAACAGATCAACTCGTCAGATACACTCTCCTCAAATGCTGCTCACCAACACAACGTACCCTTTCCGTTTGGTCCTGTGCAAATGCCAAGTCTACAACTACACGGAGGCCGTTCATCAGACTGTCATCCAATTTTTGCTGTACACCACAAAAAAAAAATCAGTGAGCCAGTGAAGCGCGCACGCACACCTGGGCTCGAAGCGGCTACATACATACTGCTCGACGCGTTGCATTTTGGTATGCTCCATGCGCTCGCGCTTTTGCTCCTCACTCATGACCCGCTCTTGTTGTTCTCTCTCAGCAGCTCGCTCATTTTTCTTCCGCTGGAGTTGCAGATCTCTTTGCTGTCGACGCAGCTCTCGCTGCTTTTCGCGCCGCTGTGCCTTGGAGCAGCGTGGAGTAGGGCGCTCCACTGGCTGATCAAATGCGTGTCGCCACGCGAGGAGGCCGATTACGGCAGCTGCAGCGCATGCAGCGACGGTGGAGCGGACACCAATCCTCCATTCAACCATGCTACTGAAGAGTGGTGACGTCTCCGATCTGTCTCCGATCTGATCGGCGGTTTACTCAGAAATGCATCTGAGGCACGTTGTTGCCCGGCCGCAAACGGAAACGCAGCCTGCGTCGACAGTGATACACATGACAGGGATCGGCGGCAACTTCCCTATTCTCCTCCGAGATTTTGCGCGCGAGTGCGTTCAGCCTAAAGAAGATGTGCTGCTAGCCCACGCTGGTGGCCTCGTCGCGCTGCCGCCGTTCGAGACTCATCGTCTGACAGGTGAGCGTTGTTGCCGCAGATGAACTATTTATTGGTGGGTCTCAGCTCTCACGTTCGTTAGTCGTGGACTTGGCGTGCAAGGATGAGAGTACCAGCTTCTACTCTGGTGATCACCACGAAAGGCAGAATGTTGAGGTCAAGTTCGGCGATTTCGTTGACTACTATAGCGCTTCAAGACGAGGAGAGACTCACTGGCTTGGCGAAGTCGTGGGACTTCATTTCTACCTCTGTCAATGCCCCATTGCTGTGTTCAAGCCCGACGAGACCTGCGCCAGCCCTGTCCTACCTGACATCATGAAGCTCTTTCGCATGTTCGTTCATATGTGCGCTGTATCCGGTACTGCTTGCGATGAGCTGATCCCGTCTTGCCATTGTTGTAGACCTGACACATTGTCGACCATGCATGTGAGCCAAGTCAATCTGTGGATGGCGGTGAAGTCGAGTAGGACAGGAATTCACTACGACTCGTACCGCAATGTACTTGTTGTTCTCGAAGGCCAGAAAACAGTGAAGCTCTACCCGCCATCTGAAACGCGCAACCTCTATCCTCGCCCTATCTACTCGAGGTCAGCAAACCATAGCTCCGTAGACTTCGTGAATCCGGACCTCTCGGTACACCCCAATTTTGCGAATGCAACGCCAGTCGTCATGACAGCACAAGCGGGGAGTACGTATGGCAAGTTGAGCGAAGGACGACGCAATATCCATGCTAACACATGTGTGTTTCTCTTAGGCGCTGTTTATATCCCCGAGGGATGGTGGCACCAAGTCGATTCAGCACCCCACACGATCGCTGTCAACTACTGGTTTGATGGTCTCCGTGACCAGCTCGTGCGCGATCCTGAGATGAGTGTCTACTACGCGAGGGTGATCATGGAAGACATTGTGAGAGCTGAGACTGCCCGAGCCGTTCAGCAGCTTCGAGGTGCGATGCGCGGCCCAGACACGGGCTCTGGAGACTACTCGGCATCTGACATCGCGTCTAAAGACACGTCAAACGAAGCTCGTGAATCGGCTCTAATGTCGGTGTCACCCGAAGATCTCAAGCGCGTGCTGATTGAGCTGACGACGACGTTCCCAACGGTTTGGAGAGATCTATTGCTTGGTTCGAGCGACGACTTTGCGGCGTTCTTGACCGACTTTTTGGACCATCAAGAGGACGGAGGCGATTGGATCGCCTCACTCTTTGTAGTGTTGGGCGAGGACGCGGACCAGGTCAAGCACGACCTGCTGTCCAAGCACGAGCGCTTCAGGGAGAGGATTTTCACCCAGGTGCTCGCAGGAACGTTCGGGAACTGAGATTAGATGGCTTCATGATGAGAAGGCAAGAAGTGTTGCTCGAAGGTCGTTGCAATATGCACCAATCAGGGTGTCGCTTTTACCTACCATCTGTCAACGAAGACCGCCCAAAATAAAGCCATACCGAATGGATTAAGTGAATTCATTTAGAAGTCCGTCTTAAAGCATTTTATATAGCTTATCTGTATAATGATGAATATATTATTTAGCGTTAATATGCTATTTCGGAGGATAATGTTGAACTTGCACCTGGTGGTGACGAGGGTTGCGTCCTCAGTTTTGTCGCGTGTTTGTGGGTGGCGTCATCGCTGCCTTCGTCCACAGCGGAAGAGCGCCAACAATTCGTTGCCAGTCCTCAAAACAGAAGACGACAGCACCACACTCCCAACACCAAAGCACGGAAAACCAACCAGCGAAAATGACGACCCGCTCCAGCACGGACGCCGGCATCAATGAGGACGTGCGCAAGATGAAGATTCAGAAGGTCTGGAACGTCGTGCCGTCCGAGTTCTCCATGCTTACGGCGAACCCAATCCGCAAGATTGTCGACAACATCAAGAAGCCCGACAACTCGGACAAGGCGCTCATCCCGCTCTCGCTCGGTACGCTAGACAGCGCCTCGATTTCCTGTGTGTGTGCGCGAGGACGCTCGTGCTGACCGCTGTTTCCACCGCAGGCGACCCCACCGTGTTCGGCAACTTTAAATGCCCGGACGTGCTCGTGGAGTCGATCGTGCGCAACGTTCGGTATGAGTCTATCAATTCATTCTGGATTAACACGCACGATGGGAAGCACTTAACTACCGTCCTGTCGTATACAGCTCCATGAAGCACAATGGTTACATTCACTCGGCGGGTACTGAAGCGGCGCGCGAAGCCATCGCCCAGGCCTGTGGCAGCCCGGACGCTCCGCTGACCAAGGATGTACGATTGATTTACTTTGCGTGGGAGTTTATCCATTGCCAGTCCAACTGACGAATTCTCGGTTATAGGACATCGTGATCGCAAGCGGCTGCTCCGGCGCGATTGACATCGCCCTCACCGGTCTGCTGAACCCGGGTGATAACATCTTGCTGCCCAAGCCCGCGTTCCCGCTCTACCAGGTGATCTGCGACGCGCACAAGATCCAGTGCAAGTTCTACGACTTGATCCCGGAGAAGAACTGGCAGGTCAATCTCGCTCAGCTCGAGACTCTCGTCGACGAGAACACCAAGGCGATTCTTGTCAACAACCCGTCGAACCCGTGTGGCAGTGTGTACTCGAAGGAGCACCTGCAGCAGATCCTCGCAGTGGCCGACCACCACAAGCTGCCTGTCATCGCTGACGAAATCTACGGTGACATGGTGTTTGGAGACAACATGTTCTTCCCCATGGCGACGCTCACGAAGACGGTTCCTGTCATCTCCGTTGGTGGTCTCGCGAAGAAGTTCCTCATCCCCGGCTGGCGCGTTGGCTGGCTCATGGTGCACGACCGCAACGACGTCTTGAAGGATGTTCGCACCGCGTACTTCAAGCTGTCGCAGCTCATCCTGGGTGCCAGCTCTCTCGTGATGGTAAGTCCGTTTTTCCTTCATCACTCGCAGGTAGATATTGTTGCTTACGATCATGGATCTTTGTTTAGAGCGCCATCCCTGACCTCCTGACCCCGACGCCGGGCAGTGCTGAAGAAGCGTCGCTTGAAGAGTTCAAGCTCAACTACTACGACACGCTCGAGCGCAACTCGAAGTTCACCACCGATGCGTTGAGCAAGATCCCCGGCCTCAAGGTCGTTGTTCCGCAGGGTGCCATGTATGTCATGGTCGAGGTGGATACGTCGGTGCTCACGGGTATTAAGGACGACTTCGACTTCACCCAGAAGCTCCTTGACGAAGAATCTGTGTTCGTGCTTCCTGGTCAGGTATGTGGGGGTCACTTCCGATTTCATACTGTTTCTAGATCCGTTTCGCTCATTTTTCATTTTCCCGCAGTGCTTTGGCATGGTCAACTACTTCCGCATCGTTTTCTCCGCCCCGCACGAAGTGCTCGCCGATGCGTACACGCGTATCGCCGAGTTCTGCAAGCGCCACAGCCAGTAAACCAGCGTGAAAGAAAACTCCGTT
>JAMFLL010000127.1:0-22121 GCA_027475725.1 Pythium rhizo-oryzae | reverse complement strand
AGTCACCCTTCCCCTCCTGATTTATTTCTTCATATTTTGTCCAATCATAGACGATTGCGAACCCATACGAAACCCCTATTGGATCCACCGCACATGGCTTCCGCTTTTTTTTCTCATCAAGCGCCCACACCCTTCCCTTCGCGACGGCAAAGGTGGTGGCGATCTGTGTTGCCTGTTGGCGCGGAGAACGGCGCTTCACGCACTTCCTCGTCACTCTGCTGGTCACACCTAGCTTCTAACCCTTTTACACACAGTGGAGCGTGGTAGCTCCAAACGATGCGGTTGTTCTCGGCTTTATCAGCGCTCGCCGCGCTCTGCTGCGCGACATGGGTCGCGCCGACTGCCGCCGAGTCGAACGGCGTCATCGTCGTGCGCGGCAACAAGCTTTACAATGAGAAGACGGGCGAGCGCTTCATGATCAAGGGCGTACGTGATGGCTTGTCTATCGTTGACCAAAGTGAGTGCCTGAGTTGTCTAATGTGAACACCCGCAACGTGAATGGTGTAGATGACCTACGAGTACGCAGTCAGCGACAAATACTACACGCAGTACTCGAAGGCGGCGATCGCGGAGAACCTCAAGGATCTCAAGTTCAATGCGCTCCGCGTGTACAACATCAACCCGGACGAGTCGTACGAGCAGTTCATGACCGACATGGAGGCGCTGGGCGTGTACGTGCTCATCGCCGCCTCTCCAGATAGCTCGGATTACTTTGGCAAGTACAAGTACGCCACCATGCGAAAGGATCTTCCGCCAGAGTCGACTGATGGAGAAACGTGCTACCCTGCGCTGCTTTTGGAGTACGGCAAGAAGGTGGGAAATCTTGTGTACTATGATCCTCGCGCCTCTCAGTTCACGCGTCTAATTCGTGGTACGCTTGTCGGGTTTAGATCGCTCTTAACTTTGCCCAGTATGACAACACTCTCGGCATGATTCTCGCCAACGAAATCATGCAGGGAAGTCTCATGGCAGGTGCCTGCGTCAAGCAATACGCCGCCGACCTCAAGAACTGGATGCGATCGAACAGCAAGATGATGCGGATGATTCCTCTTGCCTACGCGGCCGCCGACAGTTCGTACGACAACCCGAAACTCACGAAGACTGTGCTCCAAGCGGAGGAATACCACACGGTGAAGATCCAAGGCCTGCTGTGCGGTGATACCATGAAGAATGGTATGATGCAGAAGAGCATTGATATCTACCTCATCAACGAGTACCGTTGGTGCGACGATGTGACCTACGACGCCACATACGCCAAGTTCCTCGAGATGGTCAGTGGCCTCCCCATCGCAATCGCGTTTGGTGAGTACGGGTGCCACAACACGCCCTACTCGACCCCGCGTAAATGGCCCATGGTCCCGTACATGTACCAGTCGCCAACGCAAACGAAGGGTTTCACGAACGTCTTCTCCGGTGGCCTGGCGTACTCGTACGGTGAAGCAAAGCTCGATACCAACTCCGGATTCCCAATGTTTACAGGTGCGCAGTATACATTGCCATGATATCTCAGTGATGGGCGTTTGTGTTGACGTGGGACTTTCGGGTATAGGTGGCTCGCTCGATCCTCTTTCGACTCCGAGTAGCAAGCCGACTGGGGACTACTCGAATCTGAAAAGCCAATTTGCGAAGTACTCGCCTTACAGCGACCCTGCGGATTGGACGAATGACACGAAGTGCACTTGGGCCCCCAATGTCACGGAGTCAATTAGCTCCACAAACAAGCGTGCCACCCAGAGTGGCTGGCTAATCAGCAGTTGTACGTCCAGCGAACTCAAGATCGCCAGCACGGACACATGGGTAGCGAAGACTCGCCAGGCTGCTCCGTGTGATGACAAGGGAAACGTCTGTGAGGTCAAAGTGTCGTCAGCCTTGAAAACGACGCAGGAGACAATATGCGGTGGCAAGGTCCCCGCCGCCGCAACTGGCGGAGGCGGAAACTGCAATTCTACGAGCGACTGTGGAACGAATGGGCAGTGTCTGAAGGTCAATGGCACGAACGAGTGCTCGTGCCTCGCATGCTGGACTGGCTCGGACTGCAGTGTGAAGGACACCGTTGCATGCACTAAGCTGAGCAGCAGTAAGGCTGCTCCCAAGATCGTCTTCGCGCTGATCGGTGTCTTCCTCGGTGTGATGCTCGTCGCATTTATTGCGCTTGCCGTCGTGGCGGCGAAGAAGAAGAAGGGTAAGCTTCACTGTATTATCCGCGAGTTGCGATTCCTCTGCTGACGATTGCTTGTGTTCATTGGTTTTCCAGCCACGGATAGACTGGCCGATCAAGTAAAGCTCCGCGGTCCAGGAGCTGCAAACAACCAAGAAGCATCCTTGTAGATACTCAACGCTAAGCACACGTGGATCTTCTCGACTCGCAGGTCTCCTTCAACACACACATGGAGCAAACTCCTTCACATACCTAACGAGAAAAAGAGCTTGTAAGATCGGATCAGACTTGTGTCCGTTGCGAACTGTCAGCGCGTTCCGTGTACGGAGCTTCTTGGGCTGGGTATAATTATCACCGGCATTTATTTGCCATCGCTCTCCTCACGGCAGGACGAGACCGTCACGGAGCTCTCTGCGTTCTTGTTGCTTCATCTCAGGGACCATGAGACTGACAGCGACCCCGGGAAGCTGTTCTACCTAACCCTATTTAAAATGCTTTATTATCGTCCAATCATCGGTCGATTTGTTTCGCCACTCGGATGTTTCCGGGCGTTTTTCGGTCATGTGGGATTGATTCCCCGTCGGAAACGCAGAAAGCCAGGCACACCCAAGTGACGCAAGTTGTGAGTTGTGGGGGCTCGGGTGTGTCAGTTTGTCGGTCGCGTCCGCCCACCCAGCGCCCAGAGAACGCGAGGCAGACGCGAACGAACGGACAGTATGGCTCGCCTGGTGAAGTCGCTGACGGCGCTGGCGGCGCTGTGTTGCGCGGCCACGATGGCGCCGCTGCGAGCCGAGGCCGCGGCCGCGAACGGCGTGGTCGTCGTGCGCGGCAACAAGATGTACAACGAGAAGACAGGCGAGCGCTTCATGATCAAGGGCGTACGTCGGAGAACAAGACACTCCCCAAATAATTGTGTTTGCATGTGCTGACTGTGGCGCTTGCTTGGTGGCGTAGATGACTTATGAGTACGCGGTGAGCGACAGCTACTACACCAAGTACTCCAAGGCCGTGATCGCCAAGAATCTCAAGGATCTGAAGTACAACACGCTTCGTGTGTACAACATCAATCCGGAGGAGTCGTACGCGCTCTTCATGAACGATATGGCGGCGCTCGGTGTGTACGTGATGGTCGCGGCGTCGCCCGACAACTCGGAGTACTTTGGAAAGTACAGATTCGCGCCGATCCGGAAGGACCTCCCACCAGAGGCGAGCTCTGGTGAGACTTGCTATCCTGCACTGCTGTTAGAGTATGGCAAAAAGGTGAGCCCTGCCCATGACAATTGTGGACATGTGATCACCCCAGAAAACTTTTTGACTGACAAGGGATTTCTTTTGTCGTGACCGCGATACAGATCGCCAAGAACTTTGCCCAGTATGACAACACCCTTGCCATGATCATCGCGAACGAGATCATGCAGACAGATCTCACGTCGGCTGCTTGTGTGAAACAATACGCCGCTGACCTCAAGAACTGGATGCGCACGAACGGAAAAATGATGCGCATCCTTCCTCTCGCGTACGCTGCCGCTGATAGCGCGTACAACAACCCGAAGCTCACTGCAACGGTCCTGGAGCCTGAAGACTATCACACCGTCAAGATCCAAGGTCTGCTGTGTGGTGACACCCTGAAGGACGGGATGATGTTGAAGAGTATCGATATTTATCTCATCAACGAGTACCGTTGGTGCGACAAGGCGACCTACGATGGAACTTATGCGAAGTTTCTCGAGATCGTCAAGGGTCTCCCGATTGTTGTGGGGTTGGGAGAGTACGGGTGCCGAGGAACGAAGGGCACCATCCGAACGTGGCCAATGGTTCCCTACCTCTACCAGTCGCCGACTCTCACGAAGGGCTTCACAAATGTGTTCTCCGGTGGTCTTGCTTATTCGTACGGCGAGGCGAAATTGTCTGCCGACTCAGAGTACCCTATGTTCACTGGTACGTCCCTATCTGTCGAATCTCCCCAGAATCCAGTGTCTCACATGAATGTGTCTGATAGGCGGCTCGCTTGACCCGATGATGACGCCCTCCCAAACGGCGACGCCGGATTATGCGAACCTGAAGGCTCAATTTGCCAAGTACCTGCCCTACAGTGACCCAGCCGGCTGGACTTCTGACACGAAATGCACGTGGTCTCCAAAGATCACGGAGACGATCAGCCCCACGAACACGCGGGCGACGAAGAGCGGTTGGATCGTCGACTCCTGTACATCAAGCGTCCTCAAGATTGCCAGCAGCGACACTTGGGTTGCAAAGACTCGCCAAGGTGCTGCCTGTAACAGCAATGGCGCTGCATGCGAAGTCTCCATGCCGTCTGCCATTGGTACGACCCAAGAGAGCATCTGCGGTGGTGTGTACAAGGTCGAGGCGGGTGGTGGCAAATGCCAAACGTCGTCCGACTGTGGGAAGAACGGTCAGTGTCTTCCTGTTGACGGTGTGAACCAGTGCAGCTGTCTGGCGTGTTGGTCCGGAGCCGACTGCAGTGTGAGAGACACCGCCTCCTGCAGCAAGCTCGTCAGCAGCAAGACTGCTCCGAAGATCATTTTTGCGGGCGTGGGTGCATTCCTGGTCGTGTCGTTGTTCGTCTTCATCGCAATCGGGTTCGCGGCGCAGAAGAAGAAGCGAAGTACGTTCCCTTGCTCTTCCGCAATTGTTTCAGTTGTGACTATACTAACGAATCCCGCTGTGCTGCTTCCATTAGCCATGCAACGTCACATCGATCAAGTGAAGCTGCGTGCGCCCGTGGAAGGCTCGGGTCACGCTCAAGCACCCATGTAATTCTCACAGCGCCAGTGTTTCTTCACCAACCCATGTGCACCGTCGGTTAACCGGCGGGGTTAACCACACAGTACAGTACCTGCTTTCCTTAGTGAACCTTTGACTTGTGAACCACCCACTTGGACCCAAGCATCAAAATCAGTACACGTGTTGCGTGACTTTGTGACGCAGCCGAAACAGTTGCAGTCCAGTGCGCTGTGACGGGCAAGCCATTTCGAGGGTCTCACTAACCGAAGAGGATCTAGTCCAGCATGCCGCCGAAGAAGAAGGAGGTGCGTGTTAAACGACCAGGCCAGACAGCCGTGTGCGCCGCGAGCTGACGACGCGATGGCGCATTGGCGGTGTTAATTGGTGTATCAGGAAAAGCCGCCCAAGGTGTACCTTGGCCGTCCGGGCAACAATGTCAAGATCGGCATTGTCGGTCTGCCGAACGTCGGCAAGAGCACGTTCTTCAACTGCCTGTCGAAGCTGAACATCCCGGCGGAGAACTTCCCGTTCTGTACGATTGAGCCGAACGAGGCGGTCGTGCCGATGCCGGACCAGCGCTTTAACTGGCTCGTGGAGAAGGTCAAGCCCCAGAACACGTTCGTGATTGTGCCATGGCTGGAGGGACGAGTGCGATGATCTGACTGGAGCGCGATGTTGGATAATCCACAGGGTTCCGCCTGTGATCTCGATTACGGATATCGCCGGTCTCGTCAAGGGCGCTGCGGAAGGTGCTGGTCTCGGCAACGCCTTCCTGTCGCACATCCAGGCCGTCGACGCCATCTACCACATGGTCCGTGGTTTCGACTCGGCTGAAGTAACCCACGTCGAAGGTCGGTTCGTTCTGTGCGCGCTTCCTTGTGAATACCGCTGATTGATTGTTTGGGGTGCCTTCAGGTAACGTCGACCCCGTCCGTGACATTCTGATCATCCAGCAGGAACTTCGCCTAAAGGATCTCGAGCGAGTGACGAAGCTCGTGGAGTCGCAGCGTAAAAACGTTGAGCGTGGTGTTGGCGGCAAGGAGAAGAAGCTCGAGTGGGAGGCGCTTGTCCGTGTCAAGGAGTGGCTCGAAGCCGGCAAGGATGTGTCGTTCGGCGCCTGGAGCCCTCTTGAGGTCGACATCCTCAACACGCTCCAACTTCTGACGGCGAAGCCTGTTGTCTTCCTGGTCAACGTGAGCAAGAAGGATTACCTTCGCAAGGGCAACAAGTACCTCGCCAAGATCGCCGAATTCGTCAAGGAGCGTGGCGGTGATGAACCCGTGATTCCGTTCAGCTGTGAGTTCGAGCAGGAGATGCAGGATCTGGAGGCCTCTGGTCAACTCGAAGCTTACCAGAAGGAAAACCCCACGCACAAGTCGACGCTCAACCGCATCTTGAAGGTAGGATACCAGGCACTCGGTTTGATCCACTTCTTCACGTTCGGCAAGGTTGAGGTGCGTGGCTGGACGATCCGTAAGGGTCGTCTGGCACCGCAGGCTGCTGGTGTGATCCACTCGGACTTCGAACGCGGCTTCATCAAGGCCGAGGTGCAGGCGTTCGCCGACCTCAAAGAATGTGAGTCCACGGAGCCCGGACTTGGCATCAAGTGCTTGGAGATTTTTTTTTGGTACTGACCGTCTGTTTCTGTGCAGTGGGCTCGGAGGAAGCCGTGAAGAAGGCCGGCAAGCTGAAGATGCAGGGCAAGAACTACGAGGTCCAGGACGGCGACTGCATCTTCTTCAAGTTCAACACCTAAGATGCTGGTGCGGCACACTCGCAACGGCACTTGAACGTGACACTAAGTGTCAATGTACTGATTTGAGATAATATCCGGGAGTTAACCCGATCATTGTGTACCGGTATATAACCGGTACCGATTTGTTAAAGCTCGCACCCAGAGCCATCCATGGCGATTCCCAATCCGGAATTTAGTCTCGAGAGAACCATGCCGCCGAAGAAGAAGGAGGTACGCCGGCTTGCGGCGCCCACGACGGCGCGATGCGTTCATGAAATGCGTCGCCCTGTTGCGATGTTCGCATAGTTCTCATGGGTCGTCTATTGCGTCTCGTTTGAATGCACAGGAAGCGCCGCCGAAGGTGTACCTTGGTCGCCCGACCAACAATGTCAAGATCGGTATCGTCGGTCTGCCCAATGTTGGCAAGAGCACGTTCTTCAACTGCCTGTCGAAGCTGAACATCCCGGCGGAGAACTTCCCGTTCTGTACGATTGAGCCGAACGAGGCCGTCGTACCGGTGCCGGACCAGCGTTTTAACTGGCTCGTTAAGAAGTACGACCCGAAGAGCGTGTACGTAACTCCTCTGCCTCCCTACCGCGCATGAATTCATGCGCATTTCGGTGCACTATCTGAGGGCTGATCGTAGCTGGATGCCTACGTAGCGTGCCCCCTGTGATGACGATCACGGATATCGCTGGTCTTGTCAAGGGCGCGGCTGAGGGTGCCGGTCTCGGCAACGCCTTCCTGTCGCACATCCAGGCCGTCGACGCCATCTACCACATGGTCCGTGGTTTCGACTCGGCCGAGGTGACCCACGTCGAAGGTGCGATTGGACTGGCTGCTGTCATGATATCATGTCTCTGTGTGAGAGACTGACTGGGGCGATGTATCTCCCGTTTTGTAGGTAACGTCGACCCGGTTCGCGACATTCAGATCATCCAGCACGAGCTGCGCCTGAAGGATCTCGAGCGCGTCACCAAGCTTGTTGACTCGCAGCGCAAGAACGTTGAGCGTGGTGTTGGTGGCAAGGAGAAGAAGCTGGAGTGGGAGGCGCTCGTTCGTGTCAAGGAGTGGCTCGAGGCCGGCAAGGATGTCTCTTACGGCAACTGGGGCCAGCTTGACGTGGAGGTGCTCAACCAGCTTCAGCTTCTGACGGCGAAGCCGGTTGTCTTCCTGGTCAACGTGAGCAAGAAGGACTACCTTCGCAAGGGCAACAAGTACCTCGCCAAGATCGCCGAATTCGTCAAGGAGCGTGGTGGCGACGAGCCTGTGGTCCCGTTCAGCTGTGAGTTCGAGCAGGAGATGCAGGATCTGGAGGCCTCTGGTCAACTCGAAGCGTACCAGAAGGAGAACCCGGACAACAAGACGATGCTGAACCGCATCCTTAAGATGGGTTACCACGCGCTCGGCCTGATTCACTTCTTCACGGCGGGTAAGGACGAAGTGCGTGGCTGGACGATCCGTAAGGGTCGCCTGGCACCGCAGGCTGCTGGTGTGATCCACACGGACTTCGAGCGTGGCTTCATCAAGGCCGAGGTGCAGGCGTTCGCCGACCTCAAGGAGTGTAAGTGCTGGCGCATGGCTGGATGGGCGGCAACCTTGAAGGCTAATGTTCTCGTTTCAATATGTAGTGGGCTCGGAGGATGCTGTGAAGAAGGCCGGCAAGCTGAAGATGCAGGGCAAGAACTACGAGGTCCAGGATGGCGACATCATCTTCTTCAAGTTCAACACCTAAGCTTGACCCGCGTGGCGCTCCTCACTCACACGAGCGACTCACACAACCGTATCTAGCGTTAGTGTGCCACAACATGTTCACTCTGCTGCCCCAAAAAGCTTCGTGACCGACAATCTCCCCTTCTTCGGCTCCTCTGGCCTGTTCCGGCGTTGATCTTGGCTAACCATGGATTTGCCTCGCTCAGGAGGTTACGCTTTTGGGTTACCCATCCATGAACTCACTTTCTTACACCTCACGGTTCTTAACACGTTCCGTGCGTGAAAATTGCCGCGAAACAGTTTCAAATGGAAGGAATGCAGTTGACCTCGGCGACGCTTTGCGGGCGCGTGAATGCTGGTCGCGTCGGCTGGTGTGTGCGACCCCTGGCGGGCATGAGGGTTGGGAGGGACGGGCGATGAACGGGCGCTCGCCCTTTGCTCCCCCACTGTGGCTCCGAAACGACACACGCGCGCCGCGACGCCACTCCACCGGGCCGTGACGCCGACGCCACGCGAGGAAGGCAGGCGCACGCATATCGCCGTCGCTCGCTCGGCGCGCGGAAAGCGCGGTTGACATTTAGCTCATTTGTCGTGCTTGCGAGTGTGATCTCCCTCCACAAACTATGGTGCGTCTCGCCGATGTTCTTTTTTTTTTTTCGAGTCTTTGAACACCTGCGCTGACGATGTGTGTGTGGAACGGTGTCTCCAGCCGATCGGGTTCGGCGCCGAGCCCGAGATGGCGTGGCTCGCACCCAAGCAGGGCGGCGAGATCCCCGTCAAGCGATCGGGCCACTCGTTCACCCTCAAGAGCACCGAGACGGAGACGTGCGTGTACATGTTTGGCGGCTGCGACCACAAGTCGCCGCCCGGGCCGACCAACGATCTCTTCAAGCTCGACGTCAACAACGGCGCGTACACGTGGTCCAAGGTCATCCCAAGCGCGAACGGCCCAGAGGATCTGCCGCCACCGCGGTGGCGCCACTCGGCTGTTCTACACGAAAAGAAGTTGATTATCTTCGGGGGCTTCGCGGCTGAGAAGCGCATGAACGACGTTTGGGTCTTCGACACGGAGCTGCGTATTTGGGAGCAGCAACACGCTCACGGGTTCTGGGAAGGGCTGCCGCAGTGCCGTGGCGCCCATAGTGCGACGCTACTAGGCGACAAAATGTACGTCTTTGGTGGCTACGGTGGAAACGGCTACGGGCGCACAGATTTCAACGATCTCCACGCGCTTGATCTCGTGCACTGGCGATGGGAAGAGATCCAGACCGAAGGGGACAAGCCAGAGCCGCGATCAGGCCACCAGACGTGTCTTGTCGGCGACAAGCTCTTTGTGATTGGAGGCTGGAACTCCTTCAAGCAATTCCAAGATATCTGCGTCTGTGATCTGACGACCAAGACGTGGAGCACGTTAGAAGTGCAACTGCCTTCGCCGACTTGGAACCACACGTGCGTCAGTGTTGCCGCAGTGCCACACTGGAAGGTGTTCATGTTTGGCGGTAACAGCGGTGATCTCGCGGAGTCTGGGACAGCGCAGGGTATGTACTTGAACTCTGTGCTTGTCCTGGACACGGGCACGATGTCATGGCAGTCGCCACCGGTTCGGGGCGACGCCCCAACTCCACGTGCTGATACCAATATGGTCTTCGACAAGAACACGAACTACATGATCTTCTTCGGCGGGTGGGCCAACCGATGGTTCAACGATCTCCACGTGCTAAACGCCAGTGAAGTCGTCGGCCCGCCGTACGCTGTGTCCGGCATTGAGCCAACGATGGGCCCGATCACCGGCAACGCCAAGGTCAAGGTACACGGTTACAACTTCGTTGGACAGAACGCCACGCTTCGATTTGCCGTCTCGAAGGGGTTCGTTGATGTCCAGGGTGCAGTGCTGAATTCATCGTTGATCCAGGCAACCGCGCCGAGCTTCGAAAAGTACGGGGCGCTTCACGCAGAGGTGCGAGCCTCGCTGTCTGGGATGCCGTACACAAATGTGTCAGCAGCGTACAAGTTTCACTCTGTTACAGCTGCACCAAAATCCTTGGCATTCGGCCCTTGCCTGATCTCAGCGTTGAACGACTTGTGTCTCGCCGAGTATCCGACTACGTTTGTAATCCAGTGCCGCGACAAAGACGATTCTCCCCGTGACTGCGGTGGCGATGAGTTCACTATCGTACTCAGGAGTGCGGATGAGACGTTGAAAGGTGATGACATTGTGGAGTTACCAATCACTACGATCGTGGACAAGAATGACGGAACCTATGTGGTCACGATGACCGCCCCAAAGCCGGGAAAGTATCATGTATCGGTGGATTTCAATGGTACATTTGCGGGTATTGCCGGGCCAGTGCGCGGTTCACCGTTCCCGATGGTGTTCCAGCCCATCACGGAAGAGAACAAGGCGAAGTGCATGCCAGCTCTTGCTGGCGAGAAGGACCTGGACTCAGCTGATATGATCCGACGCGTCATGGCTAGCATGAACAAGCGCAACGGTGAGTTCCGTCGTATCCTGATCGACTTGAAGAAGGATATTCCAAGCAATGAAGCGGACGGCCTCGAGACCTTGCGCAAGGTAAAGGAGATCATCAAGAAGCTGGATGTAGAGAAGGAAGGCAATGTGCTTGTCATGGATCAAGTTCGACAAATGTTTAGCCATGTGAAGAAGAATGGCGGCCATGTCGACAAGGAGCTTGTTGATATCGAGAACATGGATAAGCTTTTCGTGGACGTGCAAAAACAAGTGCCAATAACGGAACAACGCATCCAGGAGCCAACTCGGATCTTCAGCGAGAAAACGGAGGATCGGATCGTCAACTACGAGAAGACCATTGCGAAGAAGATGCAGTCACTCAAGTCACTTGATTTCTGGTCATACAAGCTAGAACCGGATAAGGCACTGGAGAAAATCGAGAGCTATCTCGTCGACTGGGAGATGGAAATGAAGAAGAGCGAAGAGAACACACGGCTGTGCTCAATCTTCGGCTTTCCGCAACTCATGAACGAATCGTTACGCATGATGGGCCTCATGCGCGCCGATGTGGAAGCGGCGAAAACGGTGTGGAGCATTATTAGGCGGACCAAAGCGTTCTTTCAGAACACAAGCCAGATCCTATTCAAGCAGGTTGATGTGAACACTCTCCAGATCGAGATCCAGTCGACTCTGAAAGAGCTGAAGAAAATCCCAAAGGAGATCCAATGGAGTGATGCTTACCAGACGATTCTGAAGGAGTGCCAGTCTTTCGATAAGACTCACCCGTTGATCCGTTGCGTGTCATCCAGCTACATGCGACCTCGTCACTGGAAGCGAATCATGGCTAAGACTGGAGAGTTTCCTACTCCTGATGAGGATCCTGAGCAGCGGCTTGGTCTGATCTTGAGTAAGAATCTGCACAACTTCAGCTCAGATATCACAGAAATCTGTTACGAAGCTGAAAAGGAGCAGGAGTTGGAGCTCCGACTGATCGAGCTTGAAGGAATCTGGGCTGAGGTGAACTGGGAGATGACGCCATACAACCCTCAGGCAGCAGAAGACGATATTGTTCCGCTCCTGAAGGTGTCAGAAGAGAACTTCGAACTGCTTGAGACGCACCAGATCGATGTGCAAGGTATGAGCGCTTCACCATACCAGTCGGAATTCGAGCCACGAGTCGCGTCTCTCCAAATCGGACTGTCATCGATCAACGAAGTGGTCGTACTTGTGGGCGATATCCAAAGATCGTGGAGTTATCTCGAGCCGCTCTTCATCCAGTCGGAGGAAGTCAAGAAGCAGCTCCCGGAACTCACAGCAGACTTCGAAGATATTGACGTTGATGTCCGCAAGATTCTGAAGAAGGCGTGGAAAGTATTCAACGTCAGAATGGCATGCACTGAGACTGGTCTGATCAAGAAGCTTGAACAGATCGTCGAGAAACTCGAGCTGTGCAAGCACCGACTCAAAGAGTTCCTTGACGGCCGTCGTCGTCAATTTCCTCGATTCTACTTCATGTCCGAAGCCGATTTACTCGACATTCTTTCGAACGGTTCACATCCAGACCGAATCATGGTCCACTGTTCCAAGATCTACCTCGCAACGAAGACGTTGACACTCGTCGAGCGCGGTCCTGGGGAGCGGCCGATGGCCACTCAGTTCGTATCTGGCGTGGGGAAGGAGACAGTCGAATTCCACGAGCCACCAGTTCTTGATGGCGAAGCCGAAATCTACCTCGAAACTGTCATGCGCGCCATGAGATTGACGCTTTTCCGGCATATCGAGCGGTCGTTGGTCGCGTACACAGAAATGCCGCGAGTAGAGTGGATCAACTTCTTGAACCCAGCGACTGGTCGCCCTATCGACGCGGCCCAAATCATTTTGTTAGCAGCTGGCGTCCATTACGTGCAGGAAGTTGAGCGGTCGTTCCGTGCCATGACCGAACAAGGAGATAGGGATGCACTGAAGAACTACAACAAGCTGCAGGAGAAGCAGCTCGAAGACTTGATCAAGCTTACCCAGAGCGACATTTCTTCTGAGGAGCGACAGCGAGTCATGGTGTTGATCACAATGGATGCTCATGGACGAGATATCGTCGCTAGCATGATTCGAGCCGGAGTCGACGACGCCACCTCGTTCCAATGGCAGTCGCAGCTAAAGCACTACTTCTCCCCGGTTCAAGGCTCCTTCAAGAAGCGAGACATGAACTTCCGCGGTATCAACAACTCGCGGGCGCAAATTTTGATCTGTGACGCTGGTATTCCGTACGACTACGAGTACCTTGGTAACGGACCGCGTTTGGTGATTACACCACTGACAGATCGAATCTACGTGACAGCCACGCAGGCTCTCAATCTACAGATGGGCTGTGCTCCCGCTGGCCCGGCCGGTACCGGCAAGACAGAAACCACCAAAGATCTTGCGAACGCGTTGGGCAAAGTCTGCTACGTGTTCAACTGCTCGCCAGAAATGGATTTCAAGAGTCTGGGCAACATTTTTAAGGGCTTGGCGTCTTCAGGATCTTGGGGTTGCTTCGACGAGTTCAACCGTCTTGTTCCGGAAGTATTGTCCGTTTGTTCCGTCCAGTTCAAAGCTGTGTGTGATGCGTGCAAAGCTGATGACGAGAAGTTTATTTTGGAGAACGATGAGGTCATGTTGGATCCCACCGTGGGTGCCTTCATTACCATGAACCCAGGTTACCTCGGTCGCTCCGAGTTGCCGGAAGGATTGAAGGCGCTCTTCCGGCCCATGACCGTCATGGTGCCCGATTTGGTGCTCATCTGTGAAAACATGTTGATGGCTGAGGGGTTCACGCAAGCCAAGATCCTGGCGTCCAAGTTCTATGGTCTGTACTCGTTGCTTGGGCAACTGCTCTCCAAGCAGTTACACTACGACTGGGGTCTCCGTGCCGTCAAGTCTGTGCTGTGTGTCGCTGGTGCGTTCAAGCGTGCTGAACCTGATATTCCGGAAATCGACTTGCTCATGCGAGCGCTGCGTGACTTCAACATCCCGAAGATTGTCGCAGAAGATCTCGTCATTTTCTTTGGTCTACTTGGTGATCTGTTCCCGCGTGACTCCCCGAATGTCGACGTTCGAAACGATCCTCCCCGAAAGCGAGATATGGAGCTCGAATCGATGGTGCAGGGTGCTTCCGAGGCTGTTGGTAACTCGCCGCGACCTGAGTTTATGCTGAAGGTCGTTCAGCTATCCGAGTTGCTCGCTATTCGTCACTGTGTGTTCGTTATGGGCCCACCTTCGTCAGGAAAGACAGAGACCTGGAAGACGCTCAAGAAAGCGCGTGAGATCATGGGCACACCCATGGAAGTCCAAGATCTCAACCCGAAGTCGGTGAGTACGAATGAATTGTACGGATATATCGTCCTCAAAACGCGCGAGTGGAAGGACGGGTTGCTCTCGCGTATCATGCGTGATCTGGGATCCCGCCGACGCGACAATGGAGACGAAGATAACAACCCGAAGTGGATCATTCTTGATGGTGATCTTGATGCCAACTGGATCGAGTCAATGAACTCTGTCATGGATGACAACCGCATGCTTACACTGGCGTCCAACGAGCGCATTCCTCTGAAGCCACATATGCGAATGATTTTTGAGATTCGCGATCTCGTGTATGCGACGCCCGCGACTGTGTCTCGCGCTGGTATTCTGTACATCTCCACGTCAGAAGGCTACCAATGGCGTTGCATGATTGACTCCTGGCTCAACGTGCACTGCCAAGCCCCGATCGATCATCGCCTGAAGAAGATGCAGTTCACGCCGGATACTCGTGCGAAGTTCCAGGGGCTGTTCGATCAATACATTGAACCGACGCTCAAGTTCTTCAAGAAAAAGCTTGTGCCAATCGTTCCGGTCGAGGAAACGACTTTGGTGACCAACTTGCTCAACATGATCGACTGCTTGCTCACCGTCCAGGTTCTTGAGGACTATACGGTCATGCAGAACACCTTTGTCTTCTGTTGCGTGTGGGCGTTTGGGTCGATCCTGACAATGAGTGATGATGGCACCGATTACTCGGCCGAGTTCAGTAATTGGTGGAAAAACCAATGGAAGGATGTGAAGCTCGTTGCGTCTGCGAGCAACACCGTGTTCGACTTCTGGCTCGACCCTGAAACCTCCAAGTTCAATTCGTGGTCCAAGTCGCCGTACTTCTACACTGAAACGTACAAGTCCCCGAGTCCCATCAACCAGATCACGGTGCCCACAACTGAGACCGCGTCGATTGCATTCTGGCTGGAAAGCTTGATCAACAAGAGCGTCCCTGTCATGGTGTGCGGTCCTGCCGGTACAGGTAAGACGCAGAACATTGTCGGCATGCTGAAGAAATTAAGCAAGGACGAGGCAACAGCAGCCTTCCGATACTGCACGATCAACTTCAACTTTTACACCACATCCGGGATTTTGCAACAGGCGATGTTTGGCCAACTCGAACGTAAGACGGGTGTGAACCTCGGTCCTCCTGGAAAAGCCAAGCTGATCTATTTCATGGACGATTTGAACCTGCCCGAGGTGGATCCGTACAACACCCAGAGCGCCATTTCGTTGTTGCGCCAAGTGATGGAGTACAAGCACTGGTTTGATCGCGCGAAGCTCCAGAACCAGAATATTCTCAGCTGTCAGTTTGTTGCCGGTATGAACCCCACGGCCGGCTCATTCTTGATTGACCCTCGGCTGCAGCGCCACTTTTGCACATTCGCGATGGGTATGCCAGAGGCACCGAGTCTCGTCACGATCTACGAGACATTTTTGGGAGGCCACTTATCGACGTTCAGTGACGAACTCAGCAATGTCCAGTTTTCAAATGCTCTCATCAAGGCTGCTCTGGCGCTGCACAACTCGGTGGTGAACACGTTCCGTAAAACCGCCGCCAACTTCCACTATGAGTTCAACGTGCGTCATCTCTCGAACGTGTTCCAAGGTCTCATCGCCTCGAAGAAGCAGCGATTCTCCTCGACAGAGAAGTTCATTTTCCTCTGGCTCCATGAAAGCGAGCGCGTGTACGGTGATCGACTCGTCTGCAAAGCCGATATCGACAAGTACAATCAACTGGTGCAGCTCCAAGTGAAGCGGTCCTTCCCGGCATGCAACACCAGTCGATACTACGCGGCCGAGAACTCGTGGCCGTTGATTTTCTGTCACTTCACGAAAGACGGTGATCCCGAGTACGACCAAATCACTGGCACCAACCTAGACGACCTCAAGCTCAACCTGCAGTCACAGCTCCGGGACTATAACAACAATGAGAACAACTCGGCCATGCACCTCGATCTTTTCGACGATGCCGTGAAGCACGTGGCCCGTATTGTGCGCATCCTGCGCAACGAAAGTGGCCATGCTTTGCTAGTTGGTGTTGGCGGCTCAGGTAAGCGGTCGCTGGCTCGTCTGGCAAGTCACATTTGCGGCTTCACGGTGAAACAAATCACGATCAGTTCCAAGTACGGCGAGAACGAGTTCAAAGAAGATCTGCGCAAAATGCACATGGCGGTCGTGGACATGCTGTCGCGAAACGAAGAAGAAGGCGGCGTTGTGTTCATGCTCACGGATTCGCAGATCACCAATGAGAAATTCTTGATCTACCTGAACGATCTATTGGCGTCCGGGGAGATTCCTGACCTGTTCGCGATGGAAGACATGGACAACATTGTGAATATGCTCTCACCTGTGGCCGGCACAAAAGATCGCAAGGAGGTTATCAAGTTCTATCAGGCGGAGATTCGGAAGCGCCTCCATCTCTGCCTCTGCTTCTCTCCGGTGGGAGACGATTTCCGAAACCGAGCACGCAAGTTCCCGGCGCTTGTCAACTGTACGGTCATCGACTGGTTCCAGCCGTGGCCGAAAGAGGCGCTGCTGTCAGTGGGCAAAGAAAAACTGAAGGAGATCGCTGACTTACTTGGCGACGACAACACGCGTGCGGGCATTGAGAATTTCATGCCGTTTTCCGTGCAGTCGGTCAACCAATGTGCCGAACGCTTCTTCCAGGTGGAGCGCCGTTACGTGTATACGACGCCAAAGTCGTACCTCGAACTGCTTCAATTGTACAAGAAGATTCTGCAGAAGAAGTTCAAGGAGTACAGCGGCGCGATCGACCGTTTGGATAAAGGTCTGCAAAAGCTCAAGGAAACTGGAGAGACCGTGGCACGTCTGGAGGTAGAACTGAAAGGCAAACTCGAAGCTGCCGAGGACAAGAAAGCAGTCGCATCCAGTATCGCTGAAGCCGTAAACAAAGAGAAAGCGAACGTCGAAATTGAGAGCAAGAAGGCAAGTGATGAGGCTGCCAAGTGCGCCATCATCCAGGCTGAAGTGACGGAGAAGCAGCGATCAACAATGGAGGATCTAGCCAAAGCCGAGCCTGCTGTACAGCAGGCAATGGAAGCTCTCGACTCACTCAACAAGAAAGATCTAGGTGAGTGTAAGACCATGTCCAAACCTCCATTTGGCGTCGACGACATTTTTGCGGCGACCATGGTGCTTCTTGCTGGTGTTCATCCAAACGTGCAAGTCTCCAAAACCGGAAAGGTGAAGGACACCAAGTGGGATACAGTTAAAAAGCAATTGCTTGGCAACATTCCAGAGTATATCGACTACTTGATCAACTTCAAGCAAGTCGTCGACGACGGTAAAGTGCCTGTGATGAACTGGAAGGAAGTGCGCGAATTTTTGGAGAAGGAGCACTTCAACTACGAGATCATTCTCACCAAGAACAAGGCCGCTGCAGGCCTCTGTTCGTGGGTTATCAACATCGTGATGTACTACGATATTCTGGTCACTGTCGAACCAAAGCGTCAAGCGCTCGCCGCGGCCAACGCCGAGTTGGAATCCGCAAACAAGCGCCTCGGTGAGGTGACGCAGTTGGTCGCGGAACTGCAGGAAAAACTCGACAAATTGCTCGCAGAGGCCGCGGCTGCGGAGCGCGAGAAAGAGGATGCCATCAATTCTGTGGAGCAGGGCAACCGGAAGATGAAGCTTGCCGGCAAGTTGACGAACGACCTGTCCAGCGAAAACGTTCGATGGGCAATCAACGTGGACAAACTGCAGCAAGAGAAAGATTTGTTGGTCGGCGATGTGCTCTTGGCGTCAGCCTTCATCTCGTACATCGGCCCGTTCACTAAGCCGTTCCGCGATGAGCTGATCAATAAACACTGGGTCCCATACCTACGCAAAGCTGCCAACGGAGAGAGCATCGCGATGTCCGAAGAAGCGAATCCCTTGTCAATTCTGACAAACGATGCACAGATCGCAGAATGGAACACCCAGAAGTTGCCGGCTGACCGCGTATCCACTGAAAATGGCGCGATTGTGTGCACGACCGTGTCGATGGGTCGACGACCCCTCATTATTGATCCTCAGCTCCAGGCCATCGCATGGATTCGTGAGATGGAAGCAAAGAGCCTGATTGTCGTGCGCGTCGGTCAGAAGATGTGGATCGAGCGACTGAAGACAGCGATTGGTACGGATGGTGCTTTCCTGATCGAGAACTTAGGCGAGAAGATCGATCCCATTCTAGCACCAGTCATCCAACGATCTACTTCTCGCCGTGGTGCGCGCTACGAGATCCAGATCGGTGATGCGTCCGTGCCGTACAATGATAACTTCCGTCTCTACCTACACACCAAGCTGGGTAACCCGCATTACCCGCCGGAGATTCAGGCTGAGTGTACGATCGTGAACTTCACGGTCACAATGTTGGGTCTCGAAGATCAGCTTCTGAACCTGGTCGTCTCGAAGGAACGAGCAGACTTGGCCGTGAAGCGTGAGCGGTTGATTCAGGAGCAGAACGAAGGCAAGATCGAACTGAATCGACTCGAGGACGTCATTTTGTCCGAGCTTGCCAACGCTGACGACGATATCACCAATAACCAGCCATTGATCACCATTCTGAGTGACACGAAGTTCAAGGCACAGCGGATCCAGAACAACATGGACCTAGCGAAGGTCACCCAAGTGAGCGTGAACCTGACAAGTGAAAAGTACCGAAGCATCGCTGCACGAGGCTCGCTGCTCTTCTTCCTCATGAGCGACATCAGCAAAGTGCACTCGTACTACATCTACTCGCTCGCGTCTTTCCAGCAGGTCTTCTTGTCAGGTATCTCACGAGTTCCTATCAAACGAGACGAACCTCCGCCGCCAGCGGAGGCCGATGCATCTGCTAGCGCGGGTGCTGGCGAAGGAGAAGAAGGTGGTGGTGAGCCAGACGACTCGGGACTGGATTTGACGGATGAGGAGATGGTCGCACGGTGTCGTGTGCTCATGGACAGTATCACGTCGTGTGTGTTCAACTACGTGCGACGTGGCGTTTTCGAGCGCGACAAGCTGACGGTCGCGACCATGCTCTGTCTCAAGATCCTGCTCAAGGATAATTTACTCCTGGACAGTGAGGTCGAGGCGCTGCTCATCAGCAAGGCACACCCAGACGCAGGGAACGCCGGCTCCGCGTCGGAGTGGCTCCCGGTCGCGATCTGGTCCAAGATCAAAGCACTCGACACAATGAAGTGCTTTGCGGCGCTGCCGGATTCGATCCAAAACGAACCCGACGAGTGGCGCAAGTGGTTTGCGACTGAAGACGCGGAGCGCCAGAAACTCCCCGGGGATTTCGTCAAGCTCACGTCGTTCCAGCGCATCATTCTGCTGCGCGCCATGCGACCGGATCGAGTGACAAACGCGCTACGCACGTTCATTTTGGAATCCCTGGGAGAGGAATATGTCACGCAGCCGCCGTTCAACATGGAGGCGACCTACAATGAGACGACGTCGTCGATTCCCATTTTCTTCGTCTTGTTCCCAGGTGTGGATCCGACGCCGTGGGTTGAAAATCTCGGCAAGTCCAAGGGGGTCAGTCTGGAGAATGGTAACTTTATCAACATTTCGATGGGCCAAGGACAGGAAGCCTACGCCGGCGAAGCGGTCAAGCGGCTCAGCACGGATGGTGGCTGGATCATCTTGCAGAACGTGCACTTGATGCAATCTTGGCTGCCGACGCTAGAGCGGCAGCTTGAAGAAGTCGCCACGGAAGGAGCGCACGAAAGCTTCCGCTGCTTCATCTCGGCCGAGCCGCCTCCGTTGCCCGACATGCTTAACATCCCCGAGTCGCTTATGCAGAGCTGCATCAAAGTGGCAAACGAGGCGCCGTCCGATATCCAGTCCAACCTGCGCCGTGCGTGGGCCAACTTCAGCGAAGACCGTGTCCAGGCCTGCACCAAGCCGTCCGAGTTCAAGGCGTGTCTGTTCGCACTCTGTTGGTTCCACGCGATCGTGCTTGGACGCAAGCGCTTCGGACAACAGGGATGGTCACGCGCGTACTCGTTCAACACGGGCGATCTCACGATCTGCGCCAACATCTTGCACTCGTACCTGGACAACAACATCAATGTGCCATGGGACGATCTGCGCTACATCTTTGGTGAGATCATGTACGGCGGCCACATCACGGACTCGTGGGATCGTCGCACGAACAACACGTACCTAACGGTGCTGATCAATCCGGGCCTACTCAACGGCATGGAGCTCGGCCCCGGTTTCAAGTCTCCAAACTCGACTGAGTTTGCGTTCGCTGATTACGCCAACTACATCGAAAAGAACATGGTGCCCGAGTCGCCGCCGCTGTTCGGTCTCCATCCAAACGCCGAAATCGGCTACCTGACGACGACGTGCGAGACGCTGTGCTACACGATCGTGACGATCGGGGGCGGATCTGGTGGAGGCGGCGAAGGCGGCTCAAACGACAAGACTGCGGTGCTGCGCAATGCAATCGACGACTTTGAGAACCGCTGCCCGGAACACTTTGCAATGCTCGACATCACCGAGACGGCGACCCCGTTACTCACAGAGGAGCACGGTCCCTTCGTCGTCGTCGCGCTGCAAGAGTGTTCGCGCATGAACGCGCTCCTTGAAGAGATCCGCACGTCGCTCGGCGATCTCAAGAAAGGTCTCAACGGCCAGCTCAACATGTCCCAGGCGATGGAGGATCTCGCGACCGCGATGAGCCTAAACGAAGTGCCCGGGCGGAACCCGTTCTCGCAGTGTAAGTGGGAGAAGAAGGCCTGGCCGTCGAAGAAGTCGCTCAGCGGCTGGTTCACGGACATGATCAAGCGCTACGAGCAGCTGCGGATGTGGACGACAGACTTTGTCACACCCTTTTCAATCTGGCTGCCGGCGCTCTTCAACCCGACCGCGTACACGACGGCGTGTCTGCAGGTCACGTCGCGCAAGAAGTTCATGCCGCTCAACCAGATGACGGTCGAGACTCACGTGACCACGTTCCAGGACCCAGCGGCCGTGACGTACTACCCGGACGACGGCGTGTTCGCGCACGGACTGATCCTCGAGGGCGCGCGCTGGTCGACGCTGGACGAGATCACCGAGAAGTACCAGGTCGGCGCGTCCCCCTCGACCGAGTGCGGCGGCACGATCCTCGACAGCAACCCGAAGGAGTTGCTGTGGCTTATGCCCGTCGTGTACATCAAGGCTGTGCAGACCAAGCCCAACTGGGAGCCGACGTCGGTCGGCTACCTGCGCCACGACCCGAATACGTACGAGTGCCCCGTGTACCTCACGCGGTTCCGCGGCCCGACCTACGTCTTCCTCGCCACGCTGCCCACGGACTGCGGCCGCGAAAAATGGGTGCTGCGCGGCGTCGCGATCCTCTTCCAGGACGACAACTAGAGCGCCAGCCGCATGCAGAACCCGAGATCGTTCCAGTAGAAAGTAGTTCATGCCGTCGATAAGTATCACCGCCTGTATATATTACGACTACATTCCAGCCGCGCACGGGTTGGTTCTATCCGGGCGGCAGCATGGTGCTGTCGACGTCGTCGTCGGCGTCCTGTAATAAGTGCTCGGTGGCGCCCTCGAACGTGAGCTCGCCCAGGGTCTCGCCCACGGTCGTGCTGCGCGCCATGGCGATGACGCCGCTGCGGTGGATCTCCGTGATGCCCATGGGCTTGAGCAGCTCCAGGAAGGCCTCGATGCGCCCGGGCGTGCCGGCGAGCTGCACCATCACCTGGTGCGGGCGCACGTCGATGACCTTGGCGTCGAAGAGGTTCGCGAGCTCCACGACCTCGGCACGCGAGCCCGCCTCTGTGAACAATATAGAACCAATTTGTGAGCGGAGGAGATCCAGCGGAGATCCAGAGGAGGAGGAAGGAGAACGGATCGTACTGGTGGTGGAGACCTTGGCGAGCATGAGGTCACGCTCGACGTAGTGCTTCTTGGACTCGGCGCCGCTGCTGAGGATGTTGACCACGGCCACGTGGACCACGTCCTCGAGCTGCTTCTTCATGTTGACCACG
>JAMFLL010000126.1:33722-62585 GCA_027475725.1 Pythium rhizo-oryzae | reverse complement strand
GCTCCAGCTGCGCCCGTGCGCGCGGCTGGATCTGCCCCACAAGGGCATGGAGATCCACACCAAGCGCCGCGTGTGGGTGCTCTGTCCCGAGACGGACGAGGAGTACCGCATGTGGTTCCAGGGCCTCGAGCACGCCATCATCTCGAACGGCGCGGGCAACATCATCGAGCGCAAGCTCCCGAACGTGCGCAAGTACTACATGAAGGGCATCACCACGTACCGCATCCTCTACTTCCTCTTCCTCATCACGGGCATCGCCGAGATCCTCGGCCTGTTCTTCTGGTTCGTCGTCGGCCTCGAGCCGTGTGACGCCGCGCGCCCGGCAGTCGATTGTGACACCATCCAGAGCACGTCGCTCGTGACTATGCACTGCCGGCCCGAGCCCTTCAGCGGCTGGATCAGCCCGCCGTCGTGGTACATGTCGCTCGCCGGCGTGGACAACGTCGTGTGCTTTCACAACCCGCCGATCCCACAGTGGGCGTCGTACTTTGCGCTGCTCTTTGCCGAGATCCTGAGCTTCATCCTCGGAGTGTTCTACTACCTCGGCATGTGGAAGCCCGTGCGTCGCGGTGCCCACTACTTTGACGAGTTCGAGCCCAAGGTCCCGGATGAGCAGTGGCCGCGCGTGGACGTGCTGCTCTGCCACTACTCGGAGCCGGCCGAGGAATGTATCGACACGCTCATGGCGTGTATGAACATCCAGTACCCGCCGCACCTGCTCCACATCTTTGTGCTCGACGATGGTTACTGCAAGGCCAAGTGGACCAAGGGCTCTAACGTCCCGGTCATTGAGCTGAACAAGGGCATTCTCGAGACGGCCGGCGACTTGCGCCAGGAGATTGCTCAGTTCATGTACGACCGCGTGTGCGACCCGAACGAGGAAATGGAAGTCTACCAGTGGCGCAAGCTCCACTCGTCCGCGAACCTGCCGTCGCCGTCGCGCCCGAAGGTCGTGAACCGCGCCGACTGTGCGGCTGGCTCGTTCCGTGACGACTACCGCTACCCGGGTCTTCCTCATGTGACCTTCATCGGTCGTGTGAAGCCGGAGACGCACTACTCGAAGGCTGGTAACATCAACAACTGCCTGTACAACGAGGGTGCGAACGGTCGCTACCTGATGATTCTCGATACGGATATGCAGCCCCACCAGAAGTTCGTGCTCGCTCTGCTTCCGTTCTTCTTCGAGGACCCGGACCGCGTCGACAAGACCAAGTACACGTGCTGCTGCACTGGCTGCAACAATGTGGCTAAGATGTGTTGCGCGTCGTGCAAGCTTGCTGCTGTGCCTGAAGAACGCATCAGCTACTGCTCGAAGGAGTGCTTTGAGAACGCCATGCACGTCCAGAGCGACGTCCATCGCCGTCAGGTCAATGGCACGCTGAATGACGACAAGGGCAACTCTAAGAAGGAGCTGCGCTGCGTCAGCTGCGACTCCAAGCTGGGTAAGGCCGGCGTGTGCAAGAAGTGCAACCGCCTGAACGGGGATGAGGACGGCGAGATGGCGAGCCTGCACCGCTACTCGGACAACGTCAAGGACAACGCCGTTGCGTTTGTGCAGACGCCTCAGTACTTCCGTGACTGCATTCAGCTGCAGATTGGCGACCCGATGGGCCACCGTAACGCGACGTTCTACGATGCGATCCAGACCGGTCAGGATGGTTACGAGAACTCGTCGTTCGCTGGTACCAACGCGATGTTCCGCCGAGAGGCGCTGGACTCGATCGGTGGTATCCAGTACGGCAGTCTGACGGAGGATTGTTACACGGGCCAGCAGTTGTGCGCGATGGGCTGGAAGGCGCTGTACTTCCGCAAGGATTTCGAGGGAGAGCCGAACGAGCGCATCCGGCTCGCGGAGGGCCTCATTCCCGACTCGGTGGCTGGCTCGTTGGCGCAGCGTAAGCGTTGGGCTAAGGGTAACTTCCAGATCGCTCTCATGAACAAGAAGAAGAACTACATCGACCCCGAGTGGAAGCGCCCTGAGGTCCAGGTGCCTACGTACAACAAGCCTAGCGGATTCATGCGCCGCGTGTTCTACGTGAACGGCACGATGTACCCGCTGGGTTCGATCTCGGCTGTGCTCTTCTTCTACGTGACGTTGTACTTCCTGTTCTCGGGCTATGCGCCGATCTACATGTCCGGCCTCCGTCTGCTGATTGCGCTCGTGCCCAAGCTCCTCGTGCAGGGCATGCTGTCGGCGTTGAGCAACCGTACGGTCGAGAACAACGATGTGGTGCGATCGCAGGAGACATGGTTCGCGTACGCGTTCACCAACTGCTCGGCTGTGATGGAGGCGCTCTGGTGGAAGCTGACGGGCAAGGAGCCGCGGTGGTTCAACACGGGTGGCGCCGCGCGTGGTTCGACCGCCGAGATCCCGAACGTGATCATCTTCTTGGGCAACGTCGTCGGTGTGACGTGGGCCGTCGTCCGCTTCTTCGCCGGCTACAACAGTGAGCAGACCTCGCACGGCGCGTCGCTGCTTTTTGCTAGTCTGCTCATGGGTCTTTTCATTGCGTACAAGCTCGGCCCGAGTGTGCGTATGAGCATCCAGGAGTACTTCGGCTGGAGCTACCAGAGCCTCATGGACGAGGGCAACTTTATGGGCTACCTCTCGATCGCGCTCGGCATCCAGTTCATCGCGTTCTGGGTGTTCGTGGAGAAACCGTCGTCCAACCCGTTCTAAGTGAGAACGTCTCGAGGAGCGTCGCTCCATTGACTCCCATGCCACGACAGTCGTGGTCCCCTACATATTTTAGGTCTCCATTTAGCCTCGCGCCGGCCCTCGCCCTCCAAGCTTCTGCTAGCGGCGAGGTACTCACAGGCCGGAAGGTGTAGGTGGCCGTCTCTCTACGTATCAATAAACTACGAAACATCTCCATTCTTCTGACTTTCACCCCGCCTCAGTGGACTCTTGTGTCATCCAGGGCGAGCATTTCATGCGGTGCAAGTTGCACCGGGCAACGAGAACAACAGAGCTCCTTGGTGAGCCGAGCCTCAATCGATGTGGTGATGTATTTGAGAAAGAGGCGGTTGATCCCTGGGCGCTATGCTGCCAGTGGCAGTGCCAGCCCCATATTACTGCTCGACGTTACCTACCGGACATACAGTACTGCGCGTTTTGAACCTTCACTTTGGCTCACTCCACTCATGGTGACGCAGTCCGAGTCACCACTTCAGCCTTCTCCACTATGGAACTTCAGACCCGGCCGAGAAGGCGAAGGGTCCAGTGGAACTCAGCCGAGATGGATGGGTACACTTCACTACACGGACGGAGCAGCTCCAGGGGCTGGCTACAGTCGGCGGAGAGTTGGGTGAAAGAGGCAAGAGCGAAGCCAGTCGAGGAGCCATGCAGCCTATGGCGCTGGATTCCCCACGCTGGAGAATGAAGGAAAGGATCCACGGAGGGTTGGCTCTCGCAGAAAACGGTCCAGAAGCGTCGCCTACTAAGACTCGCGTTCCGTGTGGGTTCAACACAGAGTCGGCGCATCTTCCGCCAGCGAACCATCGTGAACCCAACCAAACAAGCGAACCCCGTTGATTCCAGGCTGGCGCGATGACTGGAAGAGCGGCGAGCCCCCCGGCGCTGGAGTGTAGCCACCCGAGGTGAAGCGGCGGTGGACCCAACATATCATGCACGTGAGTTCGATCCTCCGTGCCATCCGGCGCTGCTTGGGCGTTGGTTTCGCTGGTAAACGCCTCCCGTGCGTCCATGTGGGATTCGGTCGCCAGCTCGCTCTCTCTGGCAGAAGAAACGTCATGTCGCCAAAGCACATGCCGAGCAAGTCAAGAGGTGCCCGACATATCCGCCGTCTCTGTCATGGGCTGCGGCGCGTGGCATGTTCGGCGAAGCCACAGCTCCAGATCGCTGGAACTTCCAGTCGAAGCAGGTGCAAAGGCGTGCTGCTCTCTCTCGAAGAGACGGGCGGAGCCGTCCGCCTAACCTACCCTCAGTGGACAGCCACCCAACCCGGTGGACCAATGGCCATCCGACATCCTCTCCAGGCTGGCTCCTCTGCTCGCGGTAAGTAATTTATTTTACAACGGGGCGTTTCTTGCGTTCCCCGCCCCAACCCTCGGGCCCCCAGCCCTTTTTGTGCTGCGGGTGGTTTTTTCGGCATCCAGTTTTTGTGTCAGCTGTGGGTGTAGCGTTCTCCCGTCGCTTTGGCTTCGGGGGCGTGTGGGTTGGGGGTGTGGAGGAGTCTCTCTCAACCGCTTTCGGTTCCTTCCTCCGCGAGCGGCACAAAGGAAACCAGCGGACGAAGCCCACTATCGTTTCCCGCCCTACGCAGAGGTATGCATGCATGCGGCGTCCTACATGGAGACGAGTGACCACTGACTGTGTATGTGTGAGCAGAGCCCGTCGCCGTCGGTCTCTCTCGTCAACGCCCCTCGAATCGCCGCGGCTCCGCAGCGTCTCTCTTTCGGTAAGGGAAGAAGGATGTTCGGCCGCTCGTCCGACAAGCGGCAGCTGCTCGGGCCGCAGGACGCCGATGAGTACAACCTCCACGCCACGCCCGCGGCCATGGACGCGCGGCCGTCGGGCGCCTACAAGGAGGCCGAGGTCGTGCGCGGCCAGTTCGAGGGCCGCCCGGCCGGCCAGGAGGGCTACGTGGACCCGCGCGCGCCGCCGGAGCCCGCCATGGACGTCACGGACGTCGGCGGCGAGGCGCGCGGCAGCCAGAAGGACAACATCATCTCGGTCCACGGCTACCTCCACAAGCAGGGCAAGCGCAGCGCCATCAAGGGCCCGATCCACAAGTCGTGGAAGCGCCGCTACTTTGCGCTCGAGAAGGCCAAGATCTACTACTTCCAGAGCCACCTCGAGTGTCGCCAGTACTTTACGACGCGCAATCCGGACCTGGTCGTCGGCGCTGTCGAGCTCAAGGACGCGCTCCAGCTTCGCCCGTGCGCGCGGCTGGATCTGCCCCACAAGGGCTTTGAGATCACGACCAAGCGCCGCGTGTGGGTGCTCTGTCCGGAAACCGACGAGGAGTACCGCATGTGGTTTGAAGGCGTCGAGGACGCGATCGTCGCGAACGGCGCCGGCAACATCATCGAGCGCAAGCTCCCGAACGTGCGCAAGTACTACATGAAGGGCATCAAGTCGTACCGCTTCCTGTACTTCATGTTCATCCTCGCGTTCCTGATCGAGTTCTTCGGTCTGCTCTTCTTCCTCGTCGTCGGCCTCCAGCCGTGCCACCTCGAACACCCGACGTGGGACTGCGAGAAGATCGCGCTCAAGACGCCCAACGAACTGCGCTGTGGCGACAAGCCCCTCGGCGGATACTTCACGCCCCCGACGTGGTACTTGGAGATGGCCGGCGTCGATGACGTCGTGTGCTTCCACGACCCCCCGATCGCGCAGTGGGTGTCGTACTTCGCGTTGCTCGCCGCCGAGCTGCTCAGCTTCTTCCTCGGAATGCTCTACTACCTCGGTATGTGGAAGCCGGTGCGTCGTGGCGCCCACTACTTTGACGAGTTCGAGCCGCGCGTCCCCGACGAGCTGTGGCCCAAGGTGGACATCCTGATCTGCCGGTACACGGAGCCCGGCGAGGAGTGCATCGACACGCTCATGGCTTGCATGAACCTCCAGTACCCGCCGCACCTACTCCAGATCTACGTCTTGGACGACGGTTACTGCGATACCAAGTGGACCAAGGGCAACCCTGTCCCGGCCATCGAGCTGAACAAGGAGATCCTCGAGAAGTCGGGCGACCTGCGCCAGGAGGTCGCGCAGTTCATGTTTGATCGTGTGTGCGACCCAAACGAGGACATGGAGGTGTACGCGTGGCGTAAGCTCCACTCTTCGGCCAACCTTCCGTCGCCGTCCCGCCCGCGTGTCGTCAACCGTGCCGATTGCGCCGTTGGCTCGTTCCGTGATGACTACCGTTACCCCGGTCTGCCGCACGTCACGTACATCGGACGTGTCAAGCCGGCTCAGCACTACTCGAAGGCTGGCAACATCAACAACTGCCTGTACAACGAGGGATCGAACGGTCGCTACGTGGTGCTTCTCGATACGGACATGCAGCCGCACCCGAAGTTCATTCTTGCCACGCTTCCGTTCTTCTTTGATGACGAGGACCGTCAGTTCAAGAACAAGTACTCGTGCTGCTGCACCGGTTGCAAGAACGTCGCGAAGATGTGCTGCGCCTCGTGCAAGATCTCTGGTGTCCCGGAAGAGCGCATCAGCTACTGCTCCAAGGAGTGCTTTGAGAACGACTCGCACGTCCAGAGCGACATGCACCGTCGCCAAGTGAACGGAACTGTCAGCGACACTCGCAACACGAAGAAGGATCTTCGCTGCGTCAACTGCGACGCCAAGCTCGGCAAGTCGGGCGTGTGCAAGAAGTGCAACACGATGAACAACACGGATGAGATCTCGGTGCTTCACTCGTACTCGGACGACGTGCGCGACAACGCTGTCGGCTTTGTCCAGACGCCGCAGTACTTCCACGACTGTGTCCAGCTGCAGGTGGGCGACCCGATGGGCCACCGCCAGGCGACGTTCTACGATGCCATTCAGACCGGCCAGGATGGATACGACTGCGCGACCTTCACGGGCACGAACTGCTTAGTTCGTCGTGAGGCCTTGGATTCGATCGGCGGCATTCAGTACGGCAGTCTGACGGAAGAAACGTACACTGGCCAGCGCATGTTCGACATGGGCTGGAAGGGTCTGTACTTCCGCAAGGATTTCGAGGGTGAGGTGAGTGAGCGTATCCGCCTCGCGGAGGGCTTGGTGCCTGGATCGGTTGCTGCGTCGTTCGCTCAGCGCCGCCGCTGGGCGAAGGGCCACTTCCAGACGGCCTTGATGAAGAAGGGCAAGAAGAACATTGATCCGGAGTGGAAGCGCCCGCAGGTCGCGATCCCGAAGTACCGCAAGCCGAATAACTTCATGCGCCGGATCTTCTACGTGAACGCGACGATCTACCCGCTCGGCTCGATCTCGGTCATCCTCTTCTACTACATGGCGCTGTACTTCCTGTACACGGGCTACGCGCCGATCTTCTTCAATGGCTGGTGGCGCATGGGCGCGACGCTCATCCCCAAGGTGCTCGCGCTCGGTGGTCTCTCAGCGATGAGCAACCGTGGCGTCCAGAACTTGGATGTTGTGCGTGGTCAGGACACGTGGTTCGTGTACGCGTTCACCAACTTCTCAGCCATGTGCGCCGCGATCTGGTGGAAGATCACGGGCCGCAAGCACAAGTGGTACAACAAGCTCGCGACTAAGCGTGCGTCGATCGCCGAGCTGCCGAACGTGCTCATCTTCTGTGGCACGGTCTTCGGTATCATCTGGGCGTTTGTGCGCTTTATGGTGGTGTACTACGGACGCCAGGAGTCCCACGGCGAGTCGATGCTCTGTGCCGCCGTGTTTGTCGGTCTCTTCATCGCGTTCAAGCTCGCCCCGAGCGTGCGTATGACGACGCAGGAGTACTTTGGCTGGAGCTACAACAGCTTGACGGACCAGGGCAACTTCATGGGCTCGTCGTCGATCGCCTTCGGCCTCGTGTTCATCGTGCTGTGGGTCTACATCGAGCGGCCGCTGGCGGACCTCAACGCATAGACGCACGACGGTTCCTCCCCCGGATCGCCGTAGGTATTGATACACCCCCACCCCTCTGTAGCGATCGCTTCTCCTTCATATTCACACAACACACGACATGTATACGGTGCACCCGCCATCTCCATCTTCTCCATCATCTTTCCCAGCATCCATTTTGTTCCTAACACGGTTCGTATCATCTTCATTAGAAACGGTCTACAGGGTATCTATCGTTTCTATATCCATATCCCCCCGCTTTAAATAGGGAGAGATCCTGAAGATCCACCCATGCCGCCCTCGCCGCTCGCGCCCGGCGACGTCGCGGCGCTGCGCCGCCTGCTCTGGGCGCCGCAGCAGCCGCCGCCGGACGTCGCGCGCTGGCTGCAGCAGGGCTTCGCGTTCGGCGCCGGCGCGTTCCCGCTCGGGCTCGTGCAGGGCCACGGCGGCCCGTGCGGCGTGCTCGCGGCCGTCCAGGCCGAGCTGCTGCGGCTCGCGCTGTTTGCGGACGCCGCGTCGCCGGAACAGCGACGCGCGCGGCTCGAAGCGGCCGACGTGGGCGACGCGGCCACCGCGCTCGTGCGCGCGCTGGCGTCGCAGCTGTGGCAGCTGCGCGGCGCCGACGGCGTCGTGCGCGTCGTGAGCTGCTCGAATAAGACTCCGCACGAGCTCGAGAGCGCCCACCCGGAGGCGTTTTTCGCGAGCGAGTTTGTCGAGACGGCTGTGGGTGATGTTCGTGCGCTGGAGGACGCGCTCGGGGCCGTGCTTGCGCAGCTGCGCGCGCCGCAGGGCGTCGTGCTGTTTGTGTGGAGCGCGCTGCGCTCGAGGGGCATTGCGCGCGTGCGCGAAGACATGGACGACGCGGACAGCGCGCTTACGGGCCAGTTTGGCCACTGCGGGCAGGAGCTGCTCAACCTGCTGCTCACGGGCGTCGCGTCGTCGAACGTGTTTGACGGCAGCGTGCCCATGGGCGACACGGGGCTTATGCTGCGCGGCGTGGCGCAGCGGCCCCAGCTTGGGTACCTCACGCAGCTCGAGGCGCTGCGCTACTGCCAGGTGGGCAACTACTACAAGTCACCGCAGTTTCCCGTATGGGTGGTCGGCAGCGCGTCGCACTTTAGCGTGTGCTTCGGGCTGGACATGGCGCTCTGCGAGGCCTCGGCGTCGCTGATGCTGTTCCAGCGAATGCAGCGTGTGTTCAAGTCGTTCGACCCGATGGAGGCCGGGTTCATGGAAATGGGCAGCCTGGCTGACTCGCTGCGGCAGCTTGGGGTTCGGAACGAGATCCTCACAAGCGACTATTTGATGGCGCAGCTATGCAGCCGACTGGAGGTTGCCGGCGCCGGCATCATTTTGTGGGACGAGTACTGGCGACTCGTGTCGGTGCTCGTCCACACGAACGACATTGAACTCGCGCTGAGCGGTAAGTATCGTGCAGAGCCTGGGACTAGTGACGCGCCGCGTGCCAAGTCGGACGAGGAGCTGGCGCGAGAGCTGCAAGCTCAGTTCGACGCAGAGGACCGTGGTGGCGCGGCTACGCCGGCGGTGACGGCCGGCGAGACGCAGCAGTCCGGTAGTACTACTGAGCGAGCCGACAAGGAGCGTTTCGAGCTGTACTACTACAACGGGCTCGTGAAGAGGCATCACGCTCACGACGCGTCGGCAACGACCTATCCGAAGCTGGTGAAGGCGTTGTTGACAGTGGATGCTACCCGCGAATTCATTGGTGACACAATCCCGATCGAGCTCTCGACAGCTACTGGCGACGGAGGCCACGGCGGTCACCCGCTTGAAGAGATTTTGCGAACAAAGTGGCCGAGTGCGACGTTTTCATGGGACGGATCAAGTGTGCCGTCTGTGGACTAGCAAAGTGGGTGGGTGGTTGAAACCAGCGCACGCGGTGCGTCGAGAAAGCTATGTAAGTGAATGTATACGAAGGTTGCTGGACTGCATCTTGGACATATGTGAGTTGCTTCTGGCTAGGTCAAACACTCTTCTCGTCAAAGACTGACACACGGGGCTTTCGTTATACCTCGTTTGCGTGTCCAACTGGATGGCGTCGTGACACGCTGATACAGCCCCACCAAAAGCTATTTCTACCCATACTGATGCACAAAAAATGAAAACGTGTCCGCAGGAGACTCGCGCAAGCTCGAGGGTCACACTGAAGAGATGACTCGACTTAAAGATAGACAAGGTATCGAGCTTCACATGGCCCTAGGCGTACTTGCTCTCAATGGTGTTGTAGCACGGCCAGCAAAACTATTTTCAAGCTTCCCAAAGCCCACAAACGCATCACGTTCAAAAACGATCCGTTGAAGCACCCCAGTTTCCAAGTTGAGACAAAGGAACCGCATTCACATCGACCAAGTCAAGACACCAACGAATCACCCATCTATCACCAGTAGGAGAAACAAAGGTGGTTGTGCCTCCTGATGGCGGCACCGACCCTTCATCCGTGATGCCAGAAGCCGATGCTGCGGACGTCTTGGCGGCTGGATTGAGTACCGATGCTCCAGACCAAGTTGCAAATGCACAAAGCCAAGTCCGTCTCGCTGTCAAGCCTCACGTACATGATTGCGATCTGGACCCCCGCACAAAGGAAGGGTTTCTCCACATCTACGGCTGGATGGGCGTCCCCATGGTTGTCATCTTCCTCATGTCCGCTGCCTGGACATTCGCACTCGCCGTGATTCAGCAAACGCCTCAATACATTGCAAACTGGCTCAAGGACACGGCCGAGCTTGACTACGGGGATTTTTGGCTCCTGCCAAAGCCCGGTTTCGAGCTGTCCATCCCAGCGATCTTGCTCCTGGTGTTGTTTGGGCTCGGCTACGTGGGCCTCGTGCTACTGATGATCTTTCCTGATAAGCTTCTCCGGCCACAATGGAACCAACTTCAGGGAACACGGGGCTCGCATGCAATGAAACCGATCTATGTCTAGCAAGTCTTCCCACGAAGCCACAGGTTGCGTCGACCGATGCTAAAGCACACACAAGTCAACCAGCGGCCACGCAAAACACGGCTGCGACAGGGGAGGAGCTCGGAAAAAGTGCTGGCGCAGCAAAGAGCGAACGAAAGAGGATCCCGACCGGCTTATCGTGGGAGCGCCTCAAGTACGAGTGCAAGTCACCCGATGGGCTGCTTCATCGGTACTACGTGAGTGAAACATCTGCAGTGTGTATTTTGCCATCGGCAAGAGCTAATGTCGTGCTATATGGATATCCTAGAATCCGGTCGTAGACCTCCCGAAGCTCGTTTTCCAGACGTCGACGCTGTTCACGTACCTCCATGACGGGTTCCCGGTGGCCGTGGTCTACATCTACACGTGCGCGCTGTTTGTGAACTGGATGATCTCGGCCTATCGGTACAAACGCGAGCGGCCTGATCCGTATTACGTCGCGTGTCGGATCTTTTACAGGTGAGACCTTCACGAAATGTGATGGACTGGTGGCGAATTAACTCACGGGGTTCTGGTGTACAGCTTTGATCTCTTCTTCGCCGTGTTCGCGCCGCTCGAAGTGCTGTGCTTTGCCTACTACTCGTTTCGATTTGATCGCGATGTGTTTGCGACCCGCGTGGCGACACTGAACGCTGGTAACTTTGACCGCACGGCTCGCCTGTTTGCCGACCCCACGCAGGTCTCGATGTTCCGTACCGCGTTCCATTACTTGCAGTTTACGACAACCGGAAGTCTATCGATCAAGAGTGCGCTAAATCTGCTGTCGCTATTCAAGTGGTGGCGAACGATTGTCCACCTCGTGGACCACGCGCGCGCACCGCCAAAGACGCGCGACTCGGTGCATCTCGGGTCGTTTGAGCGTGCGCAGTTGGTCCAGACGAGACGACGCAACCACCACCAAAATATGCTGATAGCAGCCTTGTTCCTCTGCGCGGGGACAGCCATGTTCATCCACTCGATCGTTGCCGTGGAAAGCTCACGACACATTTGCCAGCAGCACACCTTGTGCAAGGTTCCGAGCTACCAGTGGAACGTGGGGGCCAAGCACTGTTCTTGCATCGTGTTTGTGGATCGCGAGCCGGAGCTGAAGACGATGGCCGAGTGGGAATCGCCACCTGATACGAGTGCAAATCTCGCGGCGCTTGCAGCAACTGGCCATTTGAGAATCGTCCAAATCATCAATCGAGAGCTTCCATCACTTCCTGAAGAGCTTCGCGAGTGCCACCACTTGGAACAGCTCATTCTGGTCTACACCAAGATCGGTGTGATCCCAGACTGGGCGAAAGACTTCGAGAGACTCGAGTACCTGTAAGTCTCATTCCCGATCACGTGAATGGTCTCAATCTCGATCACGGGGATGTTCGCTTCACTCACAATAACTTTGGATTTGTTGTTAGGCACATTGAAGGCGATTTGAAGGCCAAGCAGCTCACTTACATGCCGCAAGACATTTTCGCGAATATGCCTCATCTCCTGTTCCTCCACCTCGGAGCTCTTGTGAAGTTGACGTCTAGGGCCCAGCTTGGACAGCCTCCATCACTTGGAGTACTTGGGGCTGGCGGTACTCCATTCAGTGACAGACTTGCCAAGTCTTTCCAATCTACATAACCTCAAGCGACTCAGCATTATCGATGCGATCCAGGTGTATGCGTTGCCACCAGTCCACGATTTGGTCAAGCTGAAGCAGTTTGCGTTGACCTCACGAAATCCGGTATGCTGCAACGGGTTCGTGACTGGTACGTGTAATCTGACGGATTTTTCCTGCCTGGATCGCACGGCGTCCGGTGAGCCTCTAGTGCAGTGCACGAATGAGCGCATTGCATCAGAAGACTACAAGGTAGTGATCTCCACGGAGGGTGCCGTGTGCGAGCAAGACCTCACATCCGACCTGAAGACCGTAAAACCAACGTATGCGTCGACGGATCTTGCGTGTGGGGGAGTCAAGTACAAGCAGTGCACGCTAAACAACGCCACCGGCATTTGCTATCCGGCGCGCATGCAGCCAATATCGTGCCAACTTCGACGCGGCTACCAAGACATGCGACGACTGCAAATCAAGCTGGGCGTCGGGGACCGTTGTGACCCTGCCGTAGAGAAGTGGCTAGGGTGCGGGACCTAAGACCTAGGCACTCTTTGCATTCGCAGAACAGCGCCGCCGTGCCGGGGTGGGATCAAGGACCAGAGGAGCGTTCTATAAAAGTTTGGGCGGTTGGTTCAGACAGATTCCCTGCAGGGTCAGCCACTTGACTGTTTGGTTTCTGCGATCACATCCTGCTATCACAACGATCATCGCTGGGGCGGACGTTGCTTGGTTGCAAAGATAGTGAACCGCTTTGGTTGGTGCAAAGCAGCGTTTTCAGTCGAGAACGACCCGATTTTGAGCGTTCCTCGTAATCTATTTGAAGAAGTACGGCTAGTGCACCACGACCTGCGTGAAGGTGCGAAACACTGTGCAGTTTGCTTCCAAGACTGCGCCATCCGCATTGACGGCGGCAACTCTCAGCAAGCAAACGCGCTCGGTGTAGACCCCAAGACGCGAAATGGAGCTGGAAGGCGAAACTGATGCGGAAGATACCCCGCCGACGGTGAATCCAGAGGACATCACGGCCCCCGTGAAGGGCGTTGAGCCTCTTCCGACATCGTCCGTGATCAAAGATGACCCAAAACGTGTTGCGGATGACAATTTGGGTCTTAATCCAAGGACCAAGGCGGGCTTTTTGCACCTCTATGGCTGGATGGGCGTTCCCATGGTCATGATTTTCTCCATGTCGGCAGCATGGACGCTTATGCTCGCGGTGATCCAGCAGATCCCCTCGAGCGTCGCAAACTACCTCATGGACACGGGCGACCTCGACTTTGGAGAGTTCTGGCTGTTGCCAAAGCCCGGTCTGGAGCTCTCAGTCCCAGCCACCGTACTGCTCGTTTTGTTTGCGGTCGGCTATCTGGGGCTTGTGGCACTGATGGCTTTCCCAGACAAACTGCTGCCGTCACACTGGAGCCACCAGGGAACTCCAACCACAGAGCCAAAGATCCAGCCCGTCGGTATCGACTGCGCGAGTGGCGGGAAGGAAAGTATTGAGCACCGAAAGGTGTGCGACCAAAGTACCAAACTCCTTGCTGGTTTGACGTGGGCGCGCGTGCGCTACGAGATGACCTCGCCCGACGGTCTCCTGCATCAGTACTATGTGAGTTGTCCATGTGGGACCCAGTGGCGCTGTCGAACGCTAATCATGCATGCTCTTGTGAAATGTAGAACCCGCTCTTAGACCTCCCAAAGCTCGTATTCCAGACCACAACTCTCTCGACCTACCTCCACAACGGCTTCCCGCTCTTTGTCATTTACATGTACTCGTGCTCGCTTTTTATCAACTGGATGATTTCGGCCTATCGGTACAAGCGGGAGCGACCCGACCCGCATTACGTCGCAGCACGAATTTTCTACAGGTAGGGCAGCACACGCGTCCTCCCACACCAACTCTTGCTTACGGTACAACTAACTCCTCCCGTTGGGTATGTTCCAGCTTTGACTTGTTCTTTGCCGTGTTCGCGCCGCTCGAAGTGTTGTGCTACGCGTACTACACATTCGAGTTCGGACGTGAGGAGTTCGCGACCCGTATGGCGACGTTGAGTGCAGGCACGTTCGACCGCACCGCGCGACTGTTTGCCGACCCCACACAGATCTCGATGTTCCGCATCGCGTTCCATTACCTCCAATTCACGGACGCAAGCGGATTGCTTATCAAGAGTGCGCTCAACTTGCTGTCGCTCTTCAAGTGGTGGCGAACGATCATCCACCTCGTCGACCACGCGCACACCTCTGGCCAAGCCGACTCGCCCCAGGCAGCCCTCGTCAAACCGCACGAGAACGCTGCACCTGTCAAGACAAAGCGCCACAAGACGCTCCAGAACCTCGTGGTCGCTGGCCTGTTCTTCAGTGCGGGACTGGCAATGTTTATCCACTCGATCGTCGCAGTCGTGAGCACGCAGAACGTCTGCCGACCGCATCCACAGTGCAAGATCCTCAGCTATCAGTGGAATGTCGGCGCCGAGCACTGCTCGTGTATCGTGTTTGTCGACCGCGAGACAGTGGTCAAAACGATCGCCGAATGGGAGAATCCCACGGACACGACTGCGAACCTAGCAGCGCTCGCGGCGACAGGCGACCTTCGGATTGTCCAGATCATCAACCGCCAAGTGGAGGTGCTTCCGACCGAGCTTCGAGCGTGCCAACACTTGGAACAACTCATCCTGATCTACACGAAGACGGTCACGATCCCCGACTGGGCAAAAGAGTTCAAGCACCTCGAGTACCTGTACGGATTAACCTCTCTTATTCTGTGGAGCTACACGCAGTCGCACTGACAGTGGGCGTTTGGTTTGCGGCATAGGCATATCGAGGGCGACCAGACGACGAAACAGCTCACGTACATGCCGCGTGATTTCTTTGCTGATATGCCGCATCTCCTGTTCCTTCACCTCGGCTGCCTCATGGAGCTACCCTACATCCCCGACTTGGAGAACCTCCATCACCTGCAGTACCTCGTGCTTGCGCTCCTCCACTCGGTCACGAGTATTCCGAGCCTCTCAATTCTCCACAGCCTGCGGAAGCTCAACATCATCGACGCCATCCGAGTGTACGAACTGCCATCCGTGAAAGAGCTCACGCACCTCAAGACGTTCTCGCTCTCGAGCCGGAACCCCGTGTGCTGCAATGGCTTCATCACAGGCGCCTGCGACCTGAATGACTTCTCGTGCTTGGATCGCACAGCGTCGGGTGAGCCGCTTGTGACGTGCACAAATGAGCGCATCACAGCGGAGGACTACGCCGTGCTCACCTCCACTGAAGGTCAGGTGTGCGAGACGGGACTCACGTTTGATATCAAGGATCTAGCGCCCACGTACACGACTACGGATGCGGCGTGCGGCGGTGTCATGTATCGAAACTGCACGTTGAATGGGGTCGCGGGCATGTGCTACCCCGGCCGCTTCCAGCCAGTTTCGTGCCAGCTGGCCGATACATTCCAGGCTATGCGGCGCCTCCAGATCAAGCGTGGTGTCGGCGCGCCGTGTGATCCCACCGTCGAAGCCTGGCTCGGCTGCAGCGCCTAGCAGTGCTCACGCGCCTAATGGCAAATGCCGGGCGTTCACTATGCATGATGCTCTCACAATCCCTGCCTCGTTCATCTAGAACGTAGAAATGACGATGCGGATCATGGCGCGTTCATGATGGCCACCACCCGTTGTATTGCGACGTGGGCTGCAACGCGCCACTCCTATATTAGCCTATGTGCTTCGCATGGTGGGATCACGTGAACCAACCGGAGTCAGGCTCACCAAGCAACCCGCTGCGTTGGGACGTACTGGGTAGTACCGTGTTCATGCCAGCCCACCGCGAAACGCCGGGTATTTTTGTCAAGGATGTCGTCTCGTCTCTTTTGGGAGCCGGTACGATGACACAAAGCAACGTCTGGCATTTACCTTAGACTTAACCGTGGCCGCATCGATGCGGGTCCTCGGCAGCCTCGACGGGACGAGCAAGTCAGTGACAAGGCTCCGCGGGGGCGTGCCATCCGATAGAGCAGCTCGCCATGGCATCTTTGCCGTTTTCGGCTGGACCGGTGTGCTGATGGTCACAGTGTTCCTACTCTCGGCCGCGTGGACGCTCGCGCTTGCGGTAGTTCAGCTCGCACCATCTGAAGTTGCCAACCTGCTCATGGGCACGTCGCAGCTAGACTTCGGCGACTTCTGGACGCTCCAAAGGGCCGACGACGACATTGCTCTCCTGTCGGCCGTTCTTCTGGTAGTGATCGCGATTGGGTACACCGCGCTCGTGGGCGAGATGGTGCGATTGAGCAGGAGTTGGAGCCGACTAGGTGTGCGACGACGGCGCACCGCCGAGGTCCAACCTCACGACGATCCAGGGGCATCATCAGCATGTGCCAAACAAGCGCCGCACAGCCGCAACTCGCTCCCTCGAAATACGTTGCGCCAGGCGGAGGTTCCAACCGGGACGACTCGGAACCGTGGTGGTGGCCGAAGGCGCCAGGTTTGGCGATGGGTGCGAAGCCACGTGAACCACGTGCTCAAGTACCAGGATGTGAGTGCTGCTGCTTCCCAGTTGACTCTCGATCGCTTCATTATCTAACGCTTGCATACAGTCTCCCGCCTTTGCACTGCCCAAACTGTCGCTGCAGACCTCGATCCTGCTCAAGTACCTTCGCGACGGATTCCCGCAGGCGACCGTGCTCACGTACGCGTCGCTTCTGTTTCTGAACTGGCTCATCTCGACATACTGCGCGATGGCCCAGCTCGTCGACCCGCGCGCAGCGCTCGTTCGAATCTTTTACAGGTACATAAAGGCAGGATTTCCCCTTGCCGTGCTAGCAAAACCTCACCGTTTGGTTGTGGATGTCCCAGCTTTGACTTATTCTTCGCGGTCCTCGTGCCGCTCCACGTACTCCTGTACGCGTACAGTGATTTCCACTTCGATTTTGATGAATTCGAAGCCCGGACCGAAATCTTTACTCCCGGTAGCTTCGACATCATCGCGCGGCTCTTTGCCGACCCCTATGAGGTTTCGCTCTTCCGCGCAGCATTCCATTCGCTACAAGTCCAGTCGGTATGGGGTCTGTGTGTGAAAGCTGCGCTCAATATCTTCACGATCCGCAAATGGTGGCGAACTGTTCGGCTACTGAGCAAGCCCGATCTCGCGCTGCCCCATGCTGTAGCGCCCAGGGGACTTGGTCGCACACTTGCTGCGGCATTCTTTGGCGTGGGCGTGGGCGTCTTTGCCTATTCAATCGTGGCCGTCGTGAGCTCCACCCATGCGTGCCAACAGTTCGAGCAATGCAAAGTGCCCAGCTACCGATGGAACGTCGGCTCACAGGAGTGCTCATGCTCTGTGTTCGTGGACCGACACACAGTTGTGCGGACGTTTGACGAGTGGGAGGACCCTGTCGACGTCACAGCAACACTCGCACGCTTGGCGGCCTCGGGAGACCTGAAGGTCATCCAGATCGTGAATCGTCAGCTTCCGACGTTGCCGGACGAGTTGCGGTGGTGCTCGGGGTTGGAACAGCTTATTCTAGTCTACACGAAGACTGTCACGTTACCTGACTGGATGAAGGACCTTACGCAGCTTGAGTACTTGCACATCGAAGGTGACTTCACATCCAAGCAGCTCGAAGCGTTACCACGCGACATGTTTGCATCGCCTCCCAAGCTCGGGTTCGTTCACTTGGGGTGCCTGCCGCGCGTGCCATTTGTACCGGACCTCGACCACGCACCGCGGCTCAAGTATCTCACACTGGCGCTCCTGCACTCCGTGACTGAGTTTCCGAGCTTCGATACGCTGGTTCATTTGAAGCAGCTTCTCATCATCGACGCTGTTCAGGTTGAGGCGTTGCCTTCGTTGGGGGCGCTCAAGAAGCTCACGTCGTTCGTTGTAAGCGGACGCAGCCCTATGTGTTGCAATGGCTTCTTCACGGGTATCTGCGAGCAAATCGATACTTGCGGAGGTGCAACGTTGGCGGCCGGTCGCAAGCCTGTCGATTGCACCACAAAGCCGATCAGCGCCGGCGATAACGCGCTGATAACCGCGGTCAGCCACGCTGTGTGCCAAGACAGCGAAGGAGTCGGTTTTATCTTGCCGCCGGTGGATCGTGAGGCAAGTGACGGTGCCTGTGGTGGGGTCCTGTACAAGCGCTGCTATCTCCAAGGCCTTAGCGGAATTTGTGTCCCTAGCAGGTGGATGGTAGTTGCGTGCGACAGAGATCCAGCCCCCGAGGCCCTGCGAAGACTCCAGATCCAACGGGGTCTGGGGCTCCCGTGTGACCCCGAAGTGGAGAGGTGGCTTGGCTGCGGTGCACGATGATTCCGTCGTGGACAAGTGAGTATTCACACTCACGATCCCATTTGCGACAGAAGGTGCTGGAAGCCGAATTAAATCCATCGATGTCAAGGCGGCAAGTCGTCTGGTTTGCCGCGAGACTCTATTGTTGCACTGATGAAGACAGTGGGCAAAGATCGTATCAGGCAAGCGTGAGTGTTTCGACTTCGCTTCAAGAAAGCTGACGCTGGATTGTGCCGATGTGATGAGCTAGCATTCGAACGTATATTTACCTTCGGAAGGCAAACCGCCCAGACGCCGGTACAGCGTCACGTCTCATCGACACGGATGATCAACACGAGCACGAGACGCATAGTTTCATCATTCGCCCATGCGGAAGATGGTGTCCCACAACGTCACGTCGGACGTTCCTCAGGCAACAAGCAGACCCATGCCATTGGAGCAACAAGATGCTGGCGGTGGGATCCTCCACGTTTACGGCTGGACTGGCGCGTTGATGGTCGTGGCGTTGCTGCTCTCGGGCGTGTGGACACTCGCACTTGTCGTTGTTCAACTCGTGCCGTCCAGAGTTGCCAACACGCTGATGGACACGACAGATCTCGACTTTGGCGACTTTTGGACGCTGGAAAAGGCGGACGACGCCATCCGGATCCCAGCGACTGGGCTTCTGGTCGCCGTTGCGACCGGATACTTTTGGCTCGTGGTCAAGATGCTCCAGCTAAGCAAGACGACACGCCAATTGGTGTTTTGTAAACGAAGTCGCTGTTCTAGCAGAATCCATCCTGACGTGGGACCGCTTCGACTGCGTGATGGTATCGTGCCAGGTCCGAGCTGTCGGGGGTCACTTCAGCGAGACGCTGCGTTGGAAGTAAATCCTATTCCGAACATAGAACTCGATCGGAAACGCCGTACCTGGCGTTGGCTTAGACGCGTTGGGATCCGACTTCTCAGGTCTCATGATGTGAGGTTTTTCGCATGGTTTCATTTTCCACAAGAGGTGAACTAATCATTTTTTTGGTGTCCAACGTAGACATCGGCACTCGCACTTCCCAAGCTGCTGCTGCAGACCACGATTCTCCTCAAGTACCTTCGTGAGGGGTTCCCGCGGACGACCCTCTTCTTCTACGCCTCGTTACTCTTCCTCAACTGGCTTATATCGACTTATTGCGCGATGGTCCAGCTAACCGACCCACGTGCACCGCTTGTGCGTGTTTTCTACAGGTATGCTTATTCTGCCGGTCGAAACTCGGGACGCACATTTTCTGATCTTAAGTGGCTGAACTTGGACTTGAACGGCTTCCTGACAGCTTCGACTTGTTCTTTGCGGTCTACGCGCCGCTCCAAGCGATCATTTACGCGTACACAAACTTCAGATTTGATTCGGCGCTCTTCGCAACGCGCACCGACATCCTCCACCCGGGCAACTTCGAGGTCATCGCGCGCCTCTTCGCCGATCCTGGCGAGGTCTCGGTTTTCCGCGCCGCTTTCCGCTCGCTTCAGCTCTCGTCACTTTGGGGCCTGAGTGTCAAGATCGCTCTCAATGCATTTACGATACGAAAGTGGTGGCGAACTATCCATCTATTGAGTGAACACGACGACAATGAGATATCGAGTCCGATCCGGTCAAATACCTCAAGTCGAGCACGTCGTGCATTCGCAGTGCTGCTCTTCCTCCTTGGTGTCGCCACCTTTGTCTACTCGATCGTGGCTGTCGTGAGCTCCACCCACGTGTGCCAGCAGTTCGAGCAATGTAAAGTGCCCAGCTACCGATGGAACGTCGGCTCACAGGAGTGCTCATGCTCTGTGTTCGTGGACCGCCACACAGTTGTGCGAACGTTTGACGAGTGGGAAGACCCTGTCGACATCACAGCAACACTCGCACGCTTAGCAGTCCCGGGAGATCTGAAGGTCGTCCAGATTGTCAATCGCCAGCTTCCGACGTTACCCGTCGAGTTGCGGCAATGTGTCGGATTGGAACACCTCATCCTGATCTACACGAAGACGATCACAATACCTGACTGGATGAAGGACTTCACGCAGCTCGAGTACTTGCACATCGAAGGTGACTTCACATCCAAGCAGCTTCAAGCGTTACCACAGGACATGTTTGCAAATTATCCAAAGCTCGTATTTATCCACCTCGGGTGCCTTCTGCGCGTCCCGTTCGTCCCAAACCTCGACCACGTGCCCCAGCTGAAGTACCTCACTATTGCTATTTTGCCTGCCGTGACCGAACTTCCAAGTCTCGACAAGCTTGTTCAATTGGAGCGGCTAAACATTGTCGAGGCGATCCAGGTTCCTGCTCTACCGTCGCTGAGTGCGCTCACGAAACTAGTATCATTTGTCGTCGCCGGGACCAACGCTGTGTGTTGCAACGGTTTCTTGAGTGGCGTCTGCGAGGCCCCCAGCGCACTCTGTCCGGATCGCCCGGGAAGGAAACGAGTTGAGTGTACCAGTCAACGGCTCAGTCCAAACGACCGAGCCATCGTCAACGCCGTGGGATATCCTGTGTGCGGAGATCTCCAAGTGGGCGCTCTCAGCGAGTGGTCCGTTACGCGCGAGTCGAGCGACGAAGCCTGCGGCGGCGTTGTGTACAGGCGGTGCAAGCTATGGGGCCGAGACGGTATCTGCATCAATACGCGGTGGATGGCGGTCACGTGCGAGACCTACAGCGATTATGAAGCCATGCGGCGGCTAGAGATCCAGCGAGGTGTCGGCGACCCTTGCGATCCCGATGTGGAGCGATGGCTCGGTTGCAACGCGTAGCAGCCTCTCTTTGTCCGAATCGATCTCAGAGAGATCCTTCTTCACAAGAGAAAGTGCCCATGTAATTCGCGTTGACTGCACAAGGTGAGAGTGCATGCCGTCGTCTTGTCGGAGAAGAGGCTAAGTTTTGAGTCCATTGCACACGAAGTCCCATCGAACGCCAAACGTGGACACGGTACTCGTGGGTGTGAGAGACGGAGATGTGCCCTACGGTCCGTGTTGACTCGTTTGGTTTAATCGGAGACGGCTTTATGCTGAGCTATTGCTGCCTTGCCAGTCGGGGCGAGTCAGGTCGATTCCAATGGGGTTTATGGAGGTGTACGGATGGACGGGCGTGCTCCTGGCGGCCGCGTTTCTACTCTCCAGCGTGTAGACCGCCGCGCTAGCGCTGCTGCAGCTGCACCCGACGGCCGTCGCGAACTATCTGATAGACACGGCGGAGCTTGACTATGGTGACTTCTGGATTCTTCTTCGAGCTGATGACACCATCGCTGTTCCGGCGGCCGTGATGCTCGCAGGCTTCTCGACTGGCTACCTTAGTCTCCTGGTCTTGATGCTCAATCACAGTCGAAGGCGTTCACGGAACATGTTCCGTATTCACCACGCGAGCGACGGCCGACGAGCCACCGCAACCATCGTACCAGAGACGCCTACCAAGCACAAACGCTCTCTCCCCATGCCCCCCAGCTTTCACTCTCTTCAGCTGAGTGTGCGCGCCCGTAGCCTGCGACGTGGGAGCCTTCAACGCCCACTGTTGCAGCGCACGTGGCGCGGCTTCATCCTGACACTGGCCAGGCTTGATGACGTACGTAGTCTCCAATATCAATCCAACTTCCATGGCACTCATGTCTTTTCTGTGAATGTGTAGAGTCCACTCCTCGCGCTCCCAAAGCTCCTCCTGCAGACACGACGCTTGTACGGTTTCTGGAGGAAGGTCTCCCGAACACACTCATCTTCAACTACGCGGAGCTGCTCTCCATCAACTGGATGACAACAGGCTACTGCTCGATCACACGGCAAGTGGACCCGCGGCTCCTCATCGTGCGCGTTTTCTATTGCTTCGACCTGTTTTTTGCCGTGGTCGCACCGCTACAGGTGCTGCTCTTCTCGTACTCGCACTTTGCGTTCAACCGAAGCGAGTTTGCGACGCGCACCGAGACTTTCCATACCGCCAACTTTGACCGCATGGCGCGGCTCTTTGCGGACCCAACCGAGGTTTCGCGGTTCCGTATCGCCTTCCAGTTGCTCCACATCTCGACAATCCCAAACCTGGTCATTAAGAGCGTGTTGAACGTGTTTGCGATCCGCAAATGGGCACATGTGATTGTGCTGGTCGGTCTGACTGAGCGTGGTGCGCGCCGAGCCACGGTCGGTCCCGAAATTGCCTGCCGCCCGCGACGACGACGCCGCGATTGGTACCTGCTTGGGCTCTTGTTCTTCGGGCTTGGGGCCGCGGTCTTCTTCTACACGATCGTCGCCGTAGTGAGTACCTCTCGCGTCTGCGCATCATACACGCAGTGCCAAGTGCCGAGCTACCACTGGAACGTCGGGGAGACGCAGTGCACCTGCCTCGTCTTCGTGGACCGTCAGACCCGTGTGGCAACGATCGCTGAGTGGCAAGACCCCGTGGATGTTTCACAAAGTCTTGCGGCCCTCGCTGGTGCTGGCCACTTAAAGATTATCCAGATCATCAATCGCCGCGTGGAGGTACTCCCCGTTGAGCTCAGGCGCTGTCGCAATCTGGAGCAGCTCACGCTCTTGTACACCAAGACGACGACGATTCCTGATTGGGCGAAAGAGTTTACGAACCTCGAGTTTCTGTACGTACCGTGGCTGGCTGGCTTGATGTCGCTATCGTGAGGTGAGGATCTTACAGTGTGTGCTCTTACTGAAGTCACATCGAAGGTGATCTCATGGCGCAACAGCTCTCGGGGCTTCCGCCGGACCTATTCACCAACATGCCGCGGCTGCTCTTTCTGCACCTCGGGACGCTTGTGAAAGTGCCATTTGTCCCCGACTTGAGTCGTCTTCATCGCCTCAAGTACCTCATGCTCGCGATGCTCCACTCTGTGACGGAGCTGCCGAGCCTCGACGGGCTCGCCAGTCTCGAGCAGCTCAGTATCATAGACGCAATCCAACTGTCGGTGCTGCCGACGACCCGCAGTCTCACCAAGCTGGCCGTCTTTACGGTCAGCTCCCGCATGCCAGTGGGCTGCAACGGCTTCGTCTCCGCCGTGTGCGACTTGACGCATTATTCGTGCTTGGACCGCTCAGCCTACGGCGAGCCGCCTGTGGGGTGCGCACGTGAGCGCATATCGCCCGAAGACTACACGACGCTTATGGCAACCGACGGCCCCGTGTGCGACAACAGCCAGAAGTTTGACCTCAAAGACGTGCGCCCGACGCTCGTGTCCGTGGATGAATCATGTGGCGGCGTGATGTATCGCCAGTGCAGATTGAATGGTTCGCCGGGCATGTGCTTCCCCGCGCGCATGATGCCCATCTCGTGCCAACTCAACACGGCGTTCCAGTCAATGCGGCGCCTGCAGATTCAGCGCCAGGTCGGCGAGCCGTGCGACGCGACCGTGGAGGGTTGGCTCGGCTGCCGCTCGGGAGCATATCAGTAAGAGGGAAGAGTGTGCGTGAGTCTCTCCCGTAGGCGTTCAACCACACAGGGTATGCGTGCCTGGTAGCGCAGCTCAGAATAGCCCGACTCGGTGTGAACGGCTTCTCATCCGAAGATACTTCGATGAAGCGTCAACGGAACGGCGGAGGCGTCACTGGTCGCGGCAGTGTGGGGGGCAGATCGAAACTCCCTCCAGTCGTCAAGTGCTCACTTTCTCACCAAGCGGTGTGGCAGTTTGGATGGCGGAACTCACGCCGCGTGATGGCGTTGATGCCGCTCAGGTTGCCCCGATAGTTGACGCTGACGCCCAAATCACCGACGCTATTGTGAAAACGGATCAACCAGATGCGCCGAACAACAATGAGACTGGAGACAATGGTATTCATCAACCCGAGGACGGCGCGACTAACAAGACGAAACCCGACGTGCTCAGCAGTGCTGTTGGGCACGCACTATACCCACACCCACGCTCACGCGATGGCTTTCGCCACTTCTACGGCTGGATGGGCGTGCCGATGGTCATCATCTTCTTACTTTCGGCCATGTGGACGATCATGCTGGCCATCATCCAGCAGGCGCCGGAGTACATCGCTAATTGGCTCATGGACACCGAGGAGTTCGATTATGGCGAGTTCTGGCTGCTCCCCAAGCCTGACAACAGTATATCGATCCCTGCAACGCTGCTTCTTGTGCTGTTTGCCGTCGGGTACGTCATCCTCGTGGTGTTGATGGCGTTTCCAGACAAGCTCATGCGCCGACCAGCAACCGCTCCAACAGCTAAAGTCGAGGCCGTGTCGCGCGTTGGGTCGGTGCTCATGTTGGCCGCCAAAGTCGGGGGGCTTCAAAGGACAGGAGGAGCTATGCCTCGCATGAGCAAGTCGATTCCGCCCGGATGGACCAAGGCGCGGCTCCGGTACGAGCTCCTGTCGCCCCATGGGCTGTTGCAGCATTATTATGTACGTGAGATTGCTACCAGCGCGATAGTCCTCGGATACTGTAAGATATCTGACGTTCCCGCTTGTAGAACCCTCTGCTGGATCTGCCCAAACTCATCTTCCAGACGACGACGTTGTCGACATACCTCCACGATGGCTTCCCGATCGCGATCATCGCGATTTACACCTCACTTTTGTACGTCAACTGGCTGATTTCCAGCTACCGTTACCAGCGAGAGCGCCCAGACCCACACTTCATCATCAGTCGAATCTGCTACAGGTGAGGCAATATGTCTGGAGCCATTTCAAGTGGGCGATAAGTGGTGCCTAACCAAATGGTTTCTCGAATGGCAGCTTCGACTTGTTCTTCGCTGTGTTCGCGCCACTCGAAGTGCTCACGTACGCTCGCTACAACTTCGAATTCGACCGTGACGCGTTCTCGGTGCGACTCGAGACACTGCCGCCCGGGAACTTTGAGAATACAGCGCGCTTGTTCGCTGATCCAACGCAAGTCTCGCTCTTCCGGATCGCCTTCCACTACTTGCAGTTCACTACCGCCCCGAGTCTCGGCGTAAAATCCGCTCTCAACTTGCTCTCACTCTTCAAATGGTGGCGCAACATCGTGCACTTGGTCGAGCACGCGCATTCCTCCTCACCCAAGCGCCCATCATTCGTTCAGGGATCGACCGAACACGCGACTGCCACTCAGTTGCGCCGACGACAGCGCATACAAAACGCATTAATCGCCACAACCTTCTTCCTAGCCGGAACCGCAGTCTTCGCACACTCCATCGGCGCCGTCGTCAGCACCAAACAAGTCTGCAAACCATTCGAACAATGCAAAGTCCCCAGCTACCAGTGGAACGTCGGACAAGAGTACTGCTCCTGCATCGTCTTCGTAGATCGCCACCCGGGACTCAAAACCGTCGCCGAGTGGGAGAACCCGCCCGACACATCACAAAATCTCGCCGCGCTCGCACACACGGGCAACCTCAAGATCATCCAGATCATCAACCGCAAGGTGTCCACGCTCCCGGACGAGCTTCGTCGTTGCCACCACCTCGAGCAGCTCATCTTGCTGTACACGAAGATCCAGGCCATCCCAGACTGGACAAAGGAGTTCATCAACTTGGAGTACTTGTGAGTGTGGCGCATGGCGTGACTTCATTGTTCACTGGTGCTTGTTCTTGGAGTTTGGTTGTGGATAGGGAGTACTGACAGCAACCTCTCTGCCTGTTCTGTCTCTCTGCCTCTATGCCCTCACGACACAGACACATCCAAGGCGACCTCACCCCAACCCAGCTGACCTACTTGCCGCCCGACCTCTTCCACAACATGCCACATCTCAACTTCTTCCATCTCGGATCTCACATCAAGCTCACCACCATACCAGACCTCCGCAAGCTCAACAAGCTCACGTACCTCACGTTCGGCATGCTTCACTCGGTCACGGAGCTCCCTAGTCTAGACGGTCTCGTCAGCCTTCGCCGCTTCAGCATCATCGACTTGATAAAGCTGCCCAAGCTGCCCAGCGTCAAAAACCTCAAGAACCTCAAGGCGTTCTCGGTCTTGAGCCGTGTCCCCATGTGCTGCAACGGTTTCATCACACAGCCGTGCAACTTGACCGACTTCTCATGCAAGAACCGCACAGCCGAGGGTGAGCCACTGGTGCAGTGTACGTCCGAGCGTATGTCGAGCGAGGAGTATGCGCACCTCAAGTCGCTCGGTGGCTCGATTTGTCCTGCTGGCAACGGATTCGACCTGAAGAACAACCGGCAGACGCTCACCAACACAGACAATGCGTGCGGAGGCGTTAAGTACAAGCAGTGCAAGCTTGGCGCACTCAGTGGGATTTGCTACCCCAACTTGATGCAGACACTGTCTTGTTTGATCAACGCTGGGCTGGTGGACATGCGTAAGCTGGAGATCGCGCGAGGAGTGGGGGAACCATGCGATCCTGATGTGGAGGCGTGGCTGGGTTGTACAGTATGATCCGATTTGAATAGACCTGAGCGGAGATAATCGATGAATTGTACCTCACGGCATTCAGTTGTTGCCCGCAACGACTCTCTTCTGATCATACGAGATCGCACAAACGTCAAGAATGCTGAGATGAGTGTGACCAGGTCATTATTGGATCCGGTAGCGGCGTAGAATGCTGTCGTCTACCGCTCCGGTCTGGCGCAGTGTGGCATATACTTCCTTCACATTTTTTTCAGCTGTAGCAAACGATGGACATGTGGCAGCGTTGTAGCAACTTCAGCTGCGGTCCAAGGATGACCCGACGATATCCATCATCCAATACCGTACGATTGAGCGTCAGTTGCATCATGACCAAAACTTGATTCAACAGGCTTGAGGATATTGGTGGCGCGTATTCTTCGATCACTTTCGATTTCTTGACAAGCACTGAGGACACGAGGATCTTGTCTTGGCACGAAGATGGTTCAACGTTGATCTTGGCGAATACATCGGCTTGGCGACTATGATAAGGGCCTTCACCTCCTGTTGCTAAAATTGTGCATTGCGTGCCCACGATCGACACAGTTGACATGAACAGCCCGGCAACGTGACCTTCAGCGAGCCACCATGGACGACAACACGACTCGGTCACCAAGTGCGGCTACGCTTCGACAGGATGTATCCGGGCGCGGCCGTCACCTGCGCTGCGTGGAGCGCTTCGTGCGCGTTTACGGGTGGCACGGCGTTCCGATGCTGTTCGTATTCATCCTCGCCGCTGGTTGGATGGTCATGCTCGCGGCGATCCAGATCGCGCCAAACACTGTCGCGAACAGTCTGATGGGCACACTCGCGTTCGACGTCGGAGACTTCTGGTTGCTCTCGAGGCCAGACTCGAGCATTGCTGTGTCTTCAGCGTTCGCGCTGTCGGTTTTTGCTCTTTTATACTTTTCGCTTGCCCTCGCAATGCTCTTCCCAGACAAAGTGGACGCTGCTCGGCAAGCACACTGGTCGGCTGCGTCGCGGTGGCGGTCTTCCCACAGTCATCGCGTCCACTCTCTTATCCTCGTAAGTCCGAGATCCACCAAGTCAGCAACCACTAGAGCTCAGCCTGAGATCACTCCATCGCGAAGAAGTCGGAGGTGGCACCGAGTGTTCGTAGGATACTTGGACAGGAACAAGGATGTACGTGTGAGAGATGATCTGGCCAGAGCGATGGGTGCACTGACAGTGACTTGTTCCAATCCTTACACCGCAGAGTGCACTTTTTGCCCTTCCAAAACTCATCTTCCAAACGACCACCCTGTTCACATACCTTAACGAGGGCTTCCCACTGTTCCTGGTCTTCAGCTACTCCTGTTTGCTGCTGATCAACTGGATGCTCTCGTGTTATCGATCTGCGTGCGGTCAGACGAACCTACACACGACTACAACGCGTCTCGTAAACAGGTGCGCAGAGAGTGTTCCTAGTTGTTGATCCACCACTTCATTTCTGAGCTCACCAATCGCCTCCACCTCATCAGCTTCGACTTGTTCTTTGCCGTATTCGCGCCGTTCCAGGTGCTTGTGTACGCCTATCACAACTTCGAGTTTGATCGCCGCGCCTTTGCTGTGAGGCTTGAAACCATGCCACCCGGACATTTCGAGACCACGGCACGCTTGTTTGCTGACCCAACTCAAGTCTCGCTCTTTCGAATCGCCTTCCGCTATCTACAAGTCACGACCTGGCCTATCCTTGGCATCAAACTAGCATTGAATGCCCTATCGGTGTTCAAATGGTGGCGCACCATCGTGCACCTCGCCGAGCACACAAACGCAACCGCCTCACGACGAGTATCATTGATACCAGGATCGACCGAACACGCGACTGCCACTCAGTTGCGCCGACGACAGCGCATACAAAACGCATTGATCGCCACAACCTTCTTCCTAGCCGGAACCGCAGTCTTCGCGCACTCCATCGGCGCCGTCGTCAGCACCAAACACGTCTGCAAACCATTCGAACAATGCAAAGTCCCCAGCTACCAGTGGAACGTCGGACAAGAGTACTGCTCCTGCATCGTCTTCGTAGATCGACACCCGGGACTCAAAACCCTCGCCGAGTGGGGGAACCCGCCCGACACGTCCCAAAATCTCGCCGCGCTCGCACACACGGGCAACCTCAAGATCATCCAGATCATCAACCGCAAGGTGTCCACGCTCCCGGACGAGCTTCGTCGTTGCCAC
>JAMFLL010000126.1:0-33622 GCA_027475725.1 Pythium rhizo-oryzae | reverse complement strand
CAAGAACCGCACAGCCGAGGGTGAGCCACTGGTGCAGTGTACGTCCGAGCGTATGTCGAGCGAGGAGTATGCGCACCTCAAGTCGCTCGGTGGCTCGATCTGTCCTGCTGGCAACGGATTCGACTTGAAGAACAACCGCCAAACGCTCACCAACACAGACAATGCGTGCGGAGGCGTCAAGTACAAGCAGTGCAAGCTCGGCGCGCTCGTCGGCATCTGCTATCCCAACTTGATGCAGACGCTGTCTTGCCAGATCAACGCTGGGCTGGTCAGCATGCGTAAGCTGGAGATCGCGCGGGGAGTGGGTGAGCCGTGTAGTCCTGATGTGGAGGCGTGGTTGGGGTGCGGATTGTCAGCTACCTAGACCGCGTCTTGAATGAAACAGTGCGAATTAACTCGACGTTGAATAGGTCGCCAATCTTGATCCGCGATCTTCACATCCAACGTTGTGCATTTCGCCACTCGGAGCTGGAATGTTTTCGAATTCGGAGAATTTTGACGACGCTGCGTCTATTTTCGAGTAGCCCAGACAGCCAGACAGTGCAGGTGAATTGAAGCCTATTCATTTTCGGACGAGACCTTGAGCTAGCATGGGGGTCGGAGGTACCGTGGCACGTGATTGCGGCGCCTCGCAACTGAGCAGGATGCGCCCGCTCTCATGGCGCCGCTTCCTCCACATGTTTGGATGGTTGGGCGTACCGATGCTTGTGGCATTCGTGCTCTCAAGTTTGTGGTCGGCGATGCTTGCCATCATCCAGATCGTGCCGAAGGAGGTTGCCAATATCATCATGGGAACGGAAGAGTTGGACTTTGGCGAGTTTTGGCTATTCACCAAGCCAGAGACGCGCACTACTGTGCCCGCTGCGGTCACACTCATTACGTGCGCGTTCGGATACGGCTATCTCGCGCTTGCGATGGTGTTTCCAGACAAAGTTGTGGGCCAAGGATCAGCGTCTCGTTGGTTGTCGATCCATACGCTGCGCGTCCCGACATTTGTTGTGAGTGTCCGGACGTCATCACGAGTAGCCGTGGCAAGGGCTACAACATCGGTGACGACAGGCAAACGTCGGCGGAAGCTGTATATCTGGATCACGAGACTGGGCAGATGGGTCTACAATAACAAGGATGTAAGTGGGTCTTCGCTGAGCGAACCAAACATTGCACACCACTCACTCGGTGTACCTGCAACAGAGTCCGATGCTCACCTTGCCGAAGCTAGGCTTCCAGACCACGATACTCGTCACATACTTGCGTGAGGGCTTCCCTCTCGTGCTAATTTTCAGTTACTCGTGCCTTCTCCTGATCAACTGGTTCTTCTCGGCGTTACGCTCGGCTTGGACTATGGCGCGTCCCGATCCGAGCCTGGTCGTATCTCGTCTCTTCAATAGGTTCGTACACATGCTAGACCCAAATCAGATCATTTGGTAGACTGACAGATCGATGACCAATGCCCAGTTTCGACCTCTTCTTCGCTGTGTTTGCTCCTTTGCACGTGCTGATGTACGCTTCGATGAACTTCACATTTGATCGCGGTGTCTTCGAGACTCGTGTTGCAGTGTTTTCTCCCGAAGAATTCGATCGAACTGCGCGTCTATTCGCTGATCCGACAGAGATCTCCCTCTTCACGATCGCTTTCGAGCATTTGCTGCTGACGACCTCGTCGACGATCTTCATCAAGTTGGCGCTCAATGCGTTTGCTATTCTCAGGTGGTACTTCGTGATTGTGCGTCTCATTCGACAGAGTGTGGCAGTGCCGTTGGAATCGTATCGCGAAGATCAACAGCACCGGAACCGAGCATCGATTCACCCCTCACGACTGAGGGGACGGGTCCGCCGCATTTGCGTGGGGCTCACGATCTGTATCGCAGGCATCGGCGTTTTCGTGTATTCGATTGTTGCGGTCGTGAGCTCGAAACGACTGTGTGACCCGTATGAGCAGTGCAAGGTGCCGAGCTATCGCTGGAATGTCGGCGAAACCCACTGCTCGTGCATTGTTTTTGTAGACCGTGAGACAGCGCTCACGACGCTCGCGGTGTGGGAAGATCCTCCGCACACGACTGAGAACCTCGCGTTCTTAGCTTATCCGGGCCACTTGAAGATTGTGCAAATCGTCAATCGGCAGATGGCGTACTTTCCAGTTGAGCTGCGCAACTGTCGTGGGCTTGAGCAGTTGATTCTGATGTATACGAAGACGCTCACCATCCCCAACTGGGCCAAGGAGTTTTCGCGTCTTGAATACTTGTGAGTTTGCTTGTTTCTGAACTCCTACTTGGAGTGTACACATTCGTGTGATGCTCACCGTTGATGGTTCTGTAGTCACGTTGAAGGCGACGTCACTGCCAAGCACCTCACGTCTATCCCCCGGGACCTGTTCGAGAATATGTCGCGGCTCAAGTTCCTCCACCTGGGGTGTCTCTTATCGCTCCCTTATGTCCCTGATCTTCACCACCTCAAGAGTCTTGAATATCTAGCTTTGGCAATGCTTCACACGGTCCCCGAGATCCCATCACTCGACGGCCTCACTCGGTTGAAGAAGTTGAGCATAGTGGATGACACTCGGGTGGCCCGATTGCCGCGCGTGCACACACTTCGCAGCCTCAACGCGTTCGCCGTGTCGTATCGAACCCCTGTCTGCTGCAATGGTTTCATTTCTGGAGCTTGTAACCTCACTGCATTCTCGTGTTTGGACCGAACGGCTCAGGGCGAGCCGCTGGTGGAGTGCGTCGACGACCGTATCCCCCCTGAAGAATACAAGATTCTCATGTCCACGAACGGGGTCGTGTGCCCACCAGATTTACCGTTCGACTTGAAAGACGTCAAACCGACACTCGAGACGACAGATTTCGCTTGCGGCGGCGTCATGTACAAGCAGTGCTCAGTCGGCGGCGTCCCGGGGATATGCTACCCGGCTCGCATGCAACCCGTGTCTTGTCAAATCGATCCCGACTACATCAAACTGCGCCGTCTTCAGATCGAACGCGGGGTCGGTGAGCGTTGCAATCCTGCCGTCGAAAAATGGCTCGGCTGCGGTCCATGATGAGAGCGAAGCACCGGCGCCCGCCGCACCTATGAAAAATGGTCACATCTATATTTCCCTTGAACACTCCATCGATACGCCCGGCCACTCACCATTCTTGGGCCAATCTACCTTTGTTCCTACTCGCTCGTTCGTACCTGTTCTCTCCTTGTCGCTTTGTCTACTGGTCTGCACTCATGTTCCGCTTTCCCCTCAACTCCTTGCTCCGCAAAACGGCTCGCTAAGTTGGCGAGCCTACAGGATCCGGCACGAGCTCTTCTTGACCTTGGGCACCTTCTTCTTGCGGACCTCGCGCACAAACGTCTCGAACACGGCGTTCACGTTGGCGCCCGTGAGCGCACTCGTCTCGATGTACGTGGCGTTGTAGGAATGCGCTATCCTTCGGCCCTCCTCCGTCGAGACCTGGCACCGGCTCGGGTCCTTCTCCACGATGTCCTTCTTGTTGGCGACCAGCACGATCGGCGGCAGCGGCCGGCGGCTCTCGTTGATCTGCAGGTGCAGGTCGAAGAACGGCTGCAGCTCCTGTTGCCCACAGCACATACACACACACGCCGAGTGTCAGTCCCCTGGTTACTGTAGTACCCCACGCGCACGCACAACCCCCACGCACATGCAGCGAGATGCGCGAGTCCATCGAGTAGACGAACACGTAGCCGTCCTTGTCCATCATCCACTGGCCGCGGAGCGACTCAAAGTCGTCCTGGCCGGCCGTGTCCAAGATCTCGAGCATCGACAGGTTCTCGTCCACCGACAGCGCCTTGCGGTACGCGTCCTCGATCGTCGGGTCCCAGTCCTTGACGAAGTAGTCGCGCACGAAGCGCAGCGTGAGCGCGCTCTTGCCCACGCCGCCGCTGCCGAGCACCGAGAGGTGGAACGTCTCCTGCCCGTTCGCGGCGCCCACGGCCTTGTAGAACGGCTCGCCCTGCGACACGTACAGCGTGTCGTTGTTCTGGAGCTCGTCGATGTCCTGGATCTCGGCGCCGCTCGCGAGGAAGACACGCTTGGCCTTGATGCCGAGCTTCTTGCTCGCGGTCTTCTTGAGCTTGGCGATGGTCTCGCGCGGCTTAAGGTTCATGACCTAGCATCACGACACACGCGCGGTTAGACGCCCGCGGGGCCGCGCGGGGAAGGGGACAGAGGACGTTAGACCACCACGCACCTTGCCCTCGGAGCCGGCCTCGTTCTTGTAGATAAACAGTCGCTTCTCGCTCATGGTCGCGGTGGGGAGTGTCGCGATGAGGGACTAACTACGGGCGCAGCGAAGGGCTGGGGCTGGCGGCGGGGCGCGTGGGCGGTGGCGTCGCTCTACGGGCGCCGTTCGCGTTGGAGTTGGCGGCGTTGCTGCTGTTGGAGTTGGCGATTCTCCGAGGGGGAGTTGGACCGCGCGCGCCAGTGTTGAGCGTTGGTTGCCCTCGGTGTCACGGCCGTGTGTCGTGTGTCCGTCCCGTCCGAGATGCCGCTGGTTTGATGGGCTAACCTGCGGGCCGACTTGGGCGCTGAACATGCACACAGGTTCACCGCGACCGCCACTCCCCTACCCCTCTTCTCTCCCTTTCGAGCCAACCGACGGCGCCCGTGAAGGACTTGCGTGGGGCAAACGAAGAAGGGCAAAAGGGGAGGGGGATTCCAGATGGCTGGATGGGTCGCCCAAAGCGGTTACGCTCTTCTAATCGAGCGTACCCGGTAGTGATTATGTACCCACTTTTCGCTGCCGAGAGCATGACTGACGATCGCGGTGTGACACCCACGTCCAGATCACTTTGTCACCGTCACAAGGTGGTCGGCCACCCGACGCTCGTTCTTGCCCGCCAAACGTCTGTGACGATGTGTGCGCCTACAGAGCAAAGGCACACACCCTGCATGCGCGCCTCCATGGCGAAATCCCAGAATCCGCCGGTGTCTGGAACGCAGTGTCGGCTCATCCGTGTGTTTCTCTGTCTCAGTCCCTAACAGTCATCCGATAGGGGATGAAGCTCTGCATGGCCGGTCAGAAAGCGAGAACAAATGTTCCCGGTCGCTCCATGCGCACTCCAGAGCAAACACCACCTGCTGCCTCGTGCCAGCACCTGTAAACATGCTCCCGCTCTCCAGAGCGAGAAAAGAACCGTGAAAGTTGTTCCGACTGGAGTGTTCTGGCCTCTATGGAATAGGGATGCCGCCCCATGTGGCTGTCGCCATCGACCTGTCCACAGACTGGCGTCGAACTGCACGCCGCGCCACTTCAACGCGTGCTTTCGCCTGGACAGAATCCGAGGGTAGACCAGCACTCTTGCACAATCATTCCGCGTGGAACTCAGTCGGATGTTCCGTGAAGGTCGTCCGAAGGCAGTGATGTCGCGCGAAGCAGTCCCTAAAAGTGGAAGGAAGAGTCCTTTCGCCGCCAACTTTCCCTTCCCCCTGCCCTCTTTCGTCGTCGTCCACAAGGCGGAGCGCGGAGCTGGATCGGGGAACAAAACGATTCCGGCGCCGCCGCCACCTGGAGCTGCAGAGAGAACAGACTCTACGCGAACACAGACCCCGTGGTGGGAATTGATCCGCGCGGACGGAGAGACGTCGGGCCACACCATCCACAGCGAGAAGCGCGTCCACAAGGTGGCCGCCCCCCCCCCCCCTCACTTCACCCACATGGCCACAGAATTCCACGGCGGCCGCGCATCCGACGAAGCGCCATCTGAAACGGATCGGCCACAGCTCATCCAGCCGCCGCGTCCACAAGGCCCGGCAGCCACAGTGATTGCCGCCGAGGTGACGTTCGACACAATGGCGCCGTCCACGGCCGCCGCGGGCGTCCGCGTGCGCGAGCGCCGCCTCTCGTCCACTCCGAGCGCCGGCAGCAGCGCCGCGCACGACGTGGGCGCGCCGGTGGTGTGGACGACCCCCGACTGGGCCGCGCACCCGGTGATCGAGAGCTACTACGGCCACGCGCGCCGCGCGCGCGAGAACTCTTTCTACGAGGTGATGCAGTCGCCCACGAACACGCTCGCGACGCGCACGCTGGCTGAGAGCTGCAACAGCTACGAGCGAAGCGAGGCCAGCGACGACAACGAGGTAGACGCGGACGCCGGCGACAGCCACGACGAGGACGGCGGCCGCGGACCGCGGCGGCGCGGCCACCACGGGGCGCCCACGCAGAAGCTCGGGTCGTTTTCGTTCTCGTACACGACCGAGACGAGCGACGAGCTCGTGGGCGCGAGCCCGTCGTTCAGCACGAGCTCGGTCGAGAGCGGCTACGAGCTGCACCCGCGCGTCCACGCGTCCACCATGGCCACGATCGCCAGTGTGGCCGGCAGCGGCCGTGCGGACCGCGGTCTCCACAAATCGGCCGCGGCCGCGACCCCGCGGAAAACGTCCGGCCACAATGGCTACGCGCACTGGAACCGAAAGCGGCTCCCGACCGATCTCGTGCCCGTGCCACACCCCGCCGGCCGGATGAAGAAGTCGGCGGCCGCAATCGACGCTGTCCACCGCGTGGCCAACGACTTCACCGACGACGAGGACCATCCGCTGCCAGCGGACATCGGCAATCCACAAGGGGGCCACGCTGGGGACGCGTCGTCCAGTGAGGATCCCGAGAGCCCCTCGCACGCGCGCAGCCGCGCGGCCCGTACCTCCGGACGGCTGCGCACCAAGCTCCAGGAGTGCCGCGCGCAGATCGACGAGCGGATCCAGATTGAGGCCGCGTTCGCGCGGGACGCCCACGCGAGCCTCACGCGGTCCACGGCCGCCGCGGCCGCGGCCTCCAAGCGCGAGTCGCTCATGTGGTCGCTGCTCTGCGGCGCGCACAATTCGTCCTCCGCCTCCTTCGGCGGCTCGTCCAAAAGCGGGCTCACGAACGCCTTCGACGGCATCGACTTTCTCCACGATCGGCTCGCCGTGGCCGTCCACCACCGCGCGCTGAACCAGCTCCAGCGCCACCGGCGCCACGTGAACGGCATTTTGCAGATCGTGACGTCCCACAACCCGGACCTCGGGCTCACGGAGCGCCAGTTGGACTCGTTCGAGTCGGCCGACGCGATGCTCGCGAACGACGTCAAGTACCTCACGCTCTCGCGCCAGGTGGCCGCGCTGCTGACGACCCGTCGGAAGCGCGTGGACGCACGCCGCCACGCGACGATCCAGAACGGCCGCGACTGCTTCGACTCGCCGCGCGTCAAGCGCGCTATGCTCGCGAAGCTGCTGGAAGCGGTCAGCTGGTACCGGCTCGTGCAGACGAATGCGCGCGAGGAGTCCGCCTCGACGTCGGTAGGACTCTCGGTCGAAGCGGCGACCACCGCTGGCGGACGGAATGCCGACGCTGGAGCAGCAGTGGCCAATCCGGACGGCCACGAGGCCTCGCTGTCGTCGGGCTCCTCGGGCTCATCATCTCGGTCGTCGCTCAGCGCATCACGGTCGCTGCAAGAGCTCCAGGTCGAGCGCATTCTTAGCGTGCTGGCGGGCGAGGAGTTCTATTCGGACTACAACGAGCTCATGTGCCAGCCCGACTGGTGGGAGATCGCACAAGCCCACTTTGAGAACATTGTGTTCTCGACGTCTGACTCACGAGTGGCCCAGTGGGTGCAGCGGGTGTCCCGCGACGTCGCCGCTGTCTGCTATGAGCCGCTGGAAGACGAGTCGTCCTACTTTCGGCTGGACGAGAAGAAGTCCAAGGCATCGAAGAACGCGAACCCAGTGATCAAGATGGGCACACAGCCGCCGGCCGAGTGGACCAAGGATCCACAACCGGAGCAGATCCTCGAGTTCGTGGACCGCGTGACGCGGCGCATCCGCAAAGAGCTAGACGTGCCGAGCGACGTGACGAAGAGCCTCAACGTGTTTGTGCAACGTATGGTCTTCCCGCGGCTGGCGCTGCTGTGCTTCAACCAGAAGACGCTGATCGACTGCCAGCGCAAGGACAAACTCTGGCGCAAGCAGTGCGTCGATCTGAGCGGGATCCCTCTCGAAAACCTCAACGTTGGCTCGGATCTCGCCGGCAAGATCCGGTCCAAGCTGCCGTGTCGGCGCGTTGCCGGAGGCCGCCGGGCGTTCCTCATCCGCGCGATCGACGCGTTTAACTGCATGACGAGCGTCGTGCCATGCGACCTGCTTGAGGAGCTCATGTACGGCGTCGTCATCCTCCACCACGAGGCCGCGCTCGTGTTGGGAACGACGCAGTTCTCTGTTGAGACGTTCTTCCCACTGCTCACGTACGTGCTGCTCCACTGCAACCTACCGACGATCCATGCGCAGCTGCACCTGCTCGAGAACTACGCGATCACCCACTCGAACGCGAACGGCGAGGAGTCGTATTACGTCTACTGCGTCCATGCCGCGGTCGAGTACGTGTGCAACTCGTCAGGGCTTACCACGACGCCATCGCCGCCGACGGCCACGACCTCTGATGGGCCCCCCGTCCACGATACGGTGGCTTCCGCCGATCCTGTTGGCACATGCGACCAGGACGGCATCAGTGCGGTCGCTAGCGATGCGCCCGTGGTCGCGCCAGCGTGAGTAAGTGGACCATCCCGGCGCGTCATCTGATGGCCTGCGTTCATTTAGTATGATGTGTAGTTATGTGACGGTCTGTTGGGCCAACACGACTCGATTATTTATTCTCTTTCCCCCGCCCCTCGCGTGTGCGTGTGCGATGTCTTGGTAGCTTCCTCCTCTGTGCTCCTCTCTGTCCTTGGTCCATCGGAACTGCTCTAATGCGGTTTGGGCACGTGGCCGTCGACGTAAAAGTTGCGCGTGGCCTTGGGCAGTGTCACCGTCGTGCCCTCGAAGCCTTCGTCCACGATCACTTGGCAGCCCAGACGCGACCTGTCCAGTTGGCAGTACGATCCTTCGTCAGCCACAGTCTAAGTCGTCAAGTATGAAAATCACACGATACGCACGTGTGCGTGAGGCCAAAGGCCATGTCGAGCATGTCCTCTTCGTCCTCGCAGGCCTCCTCGAGCGCGTCGAACACGTTGTCCTCGAGAATCACGTGGCACGTCGAGCACGCCATCGACGACTCGCACGCGCCTGCCAGCATCAATGGTGCCCAACGATCAGTCTCCGTGAGCGAGATCACCACGGGAACAGTGCTCACCAACGCGTACCTTCCAGGTCAATGTCGTTGGCGTGCGCGACCTGCAGCAGCGACATGCCCGTCTTGGCGGGCACCTCGACGACCGAGCCGTCCGGCTTCTGGAACTTGATGTGGACGCTAGAGAGACAGAGACACCATGTCAGGAAACCTGGTCCGCCCGGCACACCGTAGGCAGCCACGTACGTCGGGTTGTTGGCGAACTCGGACATGTCGCCGTGGGCCACTGCACACGGAAGCCGATGGAAGTATCAGCCACGCGAGATATCACAAACCCGAACTCAAAAAGGGAGACAAAGCGCAGCACGCACCGAGCGGCGACGCGTGGAAGCGGTGGATCTGCGACGTGGCGCGGCCGGCCGGCGGCGCGCGCGCCGAGGCGGCGGACGCGGCGGAGACAGCGCGGCGGAGCGAGCGCAGCATTGGCGTTTGTGGATACCTGCGCGGTTTGACAGGACGAGCGGCTCGCCACCGGTACATTCGCAGCTCCTCTTAGAACCGCCCTAGACCATCACTCTGCATATACGTTCACACGTCACAGCAGTTGACATCTCTTAGAACCGGCCAAAAGGACCAACGCTCTGTTTATATGTTCACACGTCACAGAGTTGGTGTCCAGCAGCCCAGCCAGGCCTCGACGCGCGGGTCGCACGCGCCGCCGACGCCGCGCGCGATCTGGCGCCGGCGCATGGCCTCGTACTCGCCGAAGACGTCGCAGTGGACGATCTGCATGCGCCCGTTGAAGCACATGCCGCTGCGGCCGTCTAGCTCGCACTGCCGGAACACAGCGCCACCGCACGCCACGTCGCTCGAGAGCTGTGTCGGCTCGGACTCGACGACGTCTATCGTGAGGTTGGCGCTGCACACGAACGCGTCGATGCGCGTGAGCTTTTCTCGGTCTTGCTCCGGTAGCCGAGCGGTCTCGCACGTGACCAGCGGCTCGTCAACGCGTGGCTGGCACTGGAAGTCGCTGAGGTCGCACTCGCCCGAGATGAAGCCGTTGCAGCACATGGCGTTGCGACGGAAGAGCGAGAAGCTCCGCAGGCTCCGGAGCTTCTGCAGAGACGGCAGGCTCGTTACGTGCGTCGCGTCGCCGATGATGAGCGTCACGAGTGCGCTGAGGTCGTCGAACGATGGCAGCTGCGTGAGCGCGTGCGGCATCGAGAACACGAGCGTCGTGAGCTGGTGCAGCCCCGCGAGCGACGGGAACTCGCGCAGCTGCGCGGCGCCACCAAATCGGATGAAGCGGAGCCCGTGCATGTGCGAGAAAAGGTTTGGAGGCAGCGTGTGGAGCGGATAGTGGGTGATGTCGCTCTCCACGTGGCTGCGCAGCAGTGATTTGGTCAGAGGCTTAAACGGTGTGGGCACATAGTGAGCTGTGCGTACATGTAGTGGAGTCCGTGAAAGTCAGCGACCCAGTCGGGCAGCGACTGCGTTCTGGAATATACAAGGATCCTAGGACCATCGATAGCACACAGCATGAGTCAGGTCCAGTGAACATCGAAACGGCAAATTTGCTCGACTCACAGTTGCTCCATTCCATGGCAGTGCCGCAGGGCTTCTGGGAGTTCGGCCACTGCGCGGTTCACGATCTGGACCGTCTTGAGATGACCACTCTTGGCGGCCGCGGCAAGCGACAGCGTGACGTCGCTTGCGTTGACCCACGTCTCAAATGTGCGCGGCGTTTCATCACGATTGATGTACACGATGCACGGGCACGCGTCGTTGGCGGCCCCCGCGTTCCAGTGGTACGAAATGACACGGCATTCGGGCATGTCGCGGCAGTTTTGCGTGCTCGTGGTGATGGAGACGATGACGTAGGTCGAGATCCCCACGATGCTGGTGAGGAACGCGACGATGCCAAACGCCAAGTGGCGCCGCTTGCCGTGGACAAGTAAAGCGCGGCGCAGGATCGATCGCACAGTGCGCGGCTTTGCTGATGCTGGCGGTACTTGTTCTCGTGACTTCTCGTGCTGCTCCTTTTGCCGCCCTGTCGATGCCGAGCGCTTGTCGTGTTCCAAGACAAGAAGCACGATGAGTTTCTTGCACTTGTACACGCCTAGCAAGTTGAGGCACGCCTTCGTGATGAGGTACCAAGTCTGCGTGAACTGCAGATGACCAAAGCCGAATCGGAAGAGATCGACCTCCACGGGATCCGCAAAGAGCCGCGCGATGCGGTCGTAGCTGCCGGGTGAGAGCGTCTCCTCACGGATCGCAAACGCCTCTCGATCCATGTTGAACTGGTGATACGCATACGCGAGCACGATCAGCGGTGCAAACACGGAGAAGAAGAGGTCAAACAGCAGGAAAAGGCGCGCGACGATGAACCGCGGATCACCGCTTTGCATTTGGAAGCGGTAGAACGAGAGGAGCCAGCTCACGAGCAGCATCGTGAGGTAGAGCTGGATGAGCGGCAGTGGGAAGCCCTCGTCCAGGTACGCCGTGATCGTCGCCGTCTGGAACGCCAGTTTAGGCAGGTCGAAGAGCGCGTTCTACATAGTACGGCAAAAAATTACGCTCAGGAGAGTTCAGGTAACCAAGGCAGTCAAGCACGCAGCAGAGTACGTACATAGTAGGCGTGGTACACCCCGTGGAGACTCGTCAGCTCGTAGAGAACGCTCTGCCTCGCCGTGGTCGCCGGGGGCGGACAGGGACGGGCTTCCGAGTGATTTTCGCCGCGATGGTTGTGTACAACTGCCGCTCTAGCTGGTGACTCGTGTGCTGCGTGATGGCGTTTCGCCCAGCGCAACACGTGATCGCGGAAAAAAAGCATCGAGAGCGCGAGCACCAAATAGCAAAGCGAAAAGACCACTAGCATGGCGGTGGAGATCACATCAAGCGGGCGAGACGGTATCGACAGCAGCCAGAACTCGCCATCGTCGAGATCACCAGTGTCCATGAGCCAGTTGGCGACTTGGGTTGGGATGACTTGCACGACGGCCAAGAACAGCATCGTCAATGACGACAGACTGAACGCCACGACCATGGGCAGTCCAAGCGCGCCGAACGTCGCCTGGAACTCGCGGTAACTTGCACGAACGCGAGCTCTGATATGTGCGAGTAGTGTTCGAGACTTCTTTCTCGATGACGATTCTGTGGGTATTTCCACGTCTCCGCTTTGGACGCATTCAGAGGCGCAATAGCCGTCATCTTGATCATCAACCTTCTTGCCTTGCGGGACTTCGTCAGTTGGTTCGACATGCTCCGTTGCAGACTTCTCATACCTGGGAGTTTGTATCTCCACTGCGTTAGCATCGACTTCGCGGGCAGGATCTGGTAGCGGTGCGTGCGTCTCCATTGCGTGCGACAAGTGGGCTCTCTTTGAGAGGTCGATCAGCGCGTGTCGGAGAGGCATCCTTCCTGGATTCCATTTATGGGAGAACTTTCTCGCGTGCCTAAAATTGCACAAAGGATCGAAAGCATCGATAACCCTGGTTTGCAGTGATTAGCTCACATAGGTCCAAGCGATCGCTAAAAACGCGGCCCGATTGTGTCGTGGTTAGTTGGGGTAAAGGGTCCAGAATTTCGTCTGGACAGTCAGTGCCAACAAGTTTTTCTGCATATCCAATATCCCAGAACGGAGAGTTAATCGGTCGCAGCCCTGATAACGGAAAGCGTCCAAGCCACAGACACCACACCAGATAAGGATTGCATGGATGTAGGTTACCGCATTCACCTTAGGATCGATAAGTCTCATGTGCGCCACTCCCAAGTGCCCAAAACGGCATAAGAGTGTGCCGCGTCACCACGACTCTGTGCATCCAAGCCACGCTTCGATGCTTGGATCACAAGGGATACCCACGCGTCGCTGAATTTGAAGGCGTCGCATCTGCTCAAGCTCACCGACTGTGTCGCAATACACGACTTGCATCCTCCCGTTGTAGCACATTCCCGTGGCGTTCCCCGTTCGACATTGTCGAAACAAGACGCCGCCGCAGGCGACATCAGTCGACTCACGCGTCGGGGCGGCGTCCCGCAAGTCCGTTGTCCAGTCGGGGCACAGCGTTGCGTCGATCCGCTTGAGCAAGGCCGCGTCCGCGTCCGGGATCGATTCGTTGGAGCATTGCACAGGTGGTTCGCTCGCTCGTGGAATGCATTGATAGTTGTTGAGGTCACAATTGCCAGGTGTAAGGTAGCCGTTGCAGCACATTGCCGATCGATAAAAGACAGCGATTTCCTTGATGGTTTTGAGCGATTGCAGCGACGGGAGTCGCTGGACACTTCCTTGTTCAACGAGAAGTAGCACGCGCAGATTCACAAGCTTGTCGAAACTCGGGAGTTGTGTTAGGGAGTGGGGTGCAGCAATCGTCAAGGTCTGTAGTTTCGATAGTCCATCTAGCGACGGATACTCGGTCAATTTCGGAACGATTCCCGTGTGGAGGTAGGTCAGTTTCTTCATGTTTTTGAATGTATCGCGTGGAAAACTGGTCAGACTGCTGGTGAAGTCACCTTCAATGTGGCTATATCGAATCGGAAATGTCAGCCAACTGTTCCTCTCTGCGGAACTAACACGAGTCACGTACAAGTACTGAAGATAGTGGAGTTCTTCAACCCACTCAGGAATCACTTCGGTCTTCGCGTAGAGCAAGATACTACAAAACATGGATCAGAGTCAACAAAACCAACAAAATACCCATTAATACGACACTCACAGTCGTTCGAGCTTTTTGCACGCCCGCAGTGTCTCTGGAAGCACTGGGAGCTTGCGGTTCACGATCTGGATCACCTTGAGCTCCCCCATTTTGGCAACCTCGGCAAGCTGCTCGGTCACATCGGGCGGATTCTCCCACTCTGCAAACGTCCTTGGGTCAGTCTTCCGGTTGATGTAGACGAGACAAGGGCAGCTCTCATCAGCGAAGATCCAGTGGTAGCTAATCACAACGCAGTTCTGCTTGTGCTGCTCGCAGTGGCGCGTACTTGTCATAATGGACCCCGCCGTGTACACGATGATGACGATGCCAAAGAAGACAAACAGAACCATGCCAAACAGCAAGTGTCGGCGAGAGTTCGAGTGCTTGAAAACCTTGGGGAAGTGGTCTGACATTTGGCGCTGCTTCGCGTGGTTGGTCTGGATCAGATACAAGATGATCTTGCGCCATTTGATCACCGACAGACACAACAACGAGCACTTTGTGAAGATTGTCGACGACGCCGTGAGCCGAAGCGAGCCGAAGGCCAAGCGGAAGACAGACGTCTCGACTGGGTCGGCATACAGACGCGCAATCCGATCAAATATACCGGGTGAGAGAGTCTCTACTTTCGTCGCAAAGATGTCACGATCGAAGTGGAAGTTGTAGAACGAGTACGCGAGCACGACAATCGGCGCGAACGCCGCGAAGAAGAGATCGAGCAGGTAAAACAGACGGGTGATGATAAGGTCTCGGTCGATGTGCTTGCGCTGGAAGCGGTAGAAGGAGATGAGATAGTTCACGGTGAGCAGCGACGCGTAGAATCCAGTGAGCGGGATCGGGAAGCCCTTGCGGAGGTACGCGAGCAGCGTAATCGTCTGGAAGATCAGCTTCGGGGCGTCGTAGAGCACGTTGTAGTACGCGTGATAGACTCCGTTCGGGTTCGCGAATTGCTGATAGATTTCTCGCACGGGGATGGTTATCGCTGCATGCTTCTGCTTCATCACGTTACCATCATTCACTGGTATGACATTCTTCCCTAAACGGTAGTCCACGGATGCGGCCTCGTCCGAAACGGTGAGTACTGCCTTGGTGCTCTTACCGGGCCAAAGCAGGGCTGGCGCCAAGATACGAAAGAGCTGCGAGGAGTTCAGTTCAGGGAATCGAGCCGTGAACTGCATCCGCGCCGCCCAAATGATGGAGTCTGTCTTAGTGGGAGACGACACTGGCCCACGCGTCCCCACCATTGAACTGTTGTTGCGTGATGACGTAACCGACTCGCGCTTGGTCGTCTTGGCGATGGCGCGGTGGCGAAAAAAAATCATGAACGCTGCGAAGTAGAGGTAGCATCCAGCGAGAGCAACCAACAACGCTGTTGCGATCACAGTCGGAGCAGGCTCTGGGTCTGGCAGCATCCAGAACTCACCGCTGTCGTACGTGGCTGTGTCCATGAGGTAGTTCGCGAACGTCGTGGGGTACACCTGGATGTAAGCTTGGGTGAGCACCGCTAGCGAACTGGACAGGAAGCAGATCACCATCGGGACACCGAGTAGCCCAAACACGTCGAAGAACCCGTCCCGTCGCTTGTGCGCAAGATCAAACTTCGGGCCGAACGCGACAGCGCCAACAGACTTGCGGGGACTAACAGAAGTCCGGTGCGGAGTTTGAGAGTCCGTTCTGGATGTTGAGCCTTGCGCCACCGACTCACCGCCCGTCGCAGCAGCGGCTCGCTCGTGGCGGCGCTTCATTGACGCCACCGCGGAATCGGACTGAGTGCGGAAGACCACACCAACCTCGCTCGCGGAGATCGCATCCATCACCGCCTTGACCGTCACCGAAGTATCGACTGAAGACCTCCCTCGGGTACCGCCTTCTCGCTGATCTGTCTGAACGTTCCCCTCGCGGTTTAGTCTTGCATTAGACACGGCACCCTGCACGTGCGGCTGGAAAGTTGCATCGGTCGGCATTTTTCCTCCGCACGTACAGCAATGGCCACCTTGAAGATGCCAGATTCACCACGACTCTCCAGATGCTGCGAGCAGCGCGAATGTGAGGACGTGCAAGGTCGGCTGGGCCTTGTCGAACACGTTTCTCAGTGCAAGCTCGGTTGTGGTTAGCTGAGAATCAAAATAGCAGGCAGAAAAAAATAGCAGACATCAACAACGGACGCGAGAGAGATGGAAGGGCTTCGGAGCGAGTGCGGAAGACAGATACACACATCGCAACGCGGAAGAGTAAGTGATGGGAGAGCGAATCACAGTCATCAATCCTTTTTGCACTTGCATTTCACGTTAGGCCCATGAGACGCCGATAGCACCCACCGTAATCGAGAAACACAACTACTTACCGTGGCATTCAGGGCGAAGTCACCACCAGATGGGCTTCAAGGCTGAGCTGCGAAAGGCAAAGTCAAGCTCACAAGCTTCACAATCTCAGCAGTTTTCTTGCGGCGGTTCTGAGTTTGCTTGCTGACTTGGGTCCACTTTTCGCCATGATGGGGATCGGCAGAAACACATCGCTGCACAACCTTTTCAGCCTCTTGTTTACTAGCACCATGCTTGAGCTCAAAAAGATAGTAGTGAGCCCAGCCGTCGCCAAAGTCGCTGTCTAGTTGAACCGTTCGTTCGAGCCACTTGCGCGCCTTGGAGTATTTCCGTTCTTGCCAGAATAACTTGGCCACCGAGAGACACACCGCTGGGTCATTATCCTTTTTCTTGAGTGCTGTGAAGCTAGCGCGCTTCTGCTGCGCACGTGGTGCAATGTCAATAGACTCAGCGAGCAGAATCCCCGACTCCGGACACTCCTGAAGTGCCTTGGCCATGAGCATTTCTTGGCCCTTCGGGTTGCTCCATCGAGCTTCAAGACGGGAGGCTTCGAGCCACAACACGTCGTTCTTCGGGTTCTTCAGACGGGCCATCTCTAACACTGAACGTGCCTTAACGACACCGCCACCAGCGCCGTGCTGACCCATCGTTTCTTCTAGCCGGCTCGCGAGAAGCCACAGTGGAATTGACTTTGGACAATGCTGAAGACCTTGACGATACATCAGCTTCGCCTTCTCATAGTCAGGAGTGGCCTGAGACTCGTACAACTGACCGGCCATCATGTACAGCTTTGGAGCGTCTGGAAACTTCGCAATACCTTCTTTGAACAGCGCCTCATCAACCTCTGGCTGATCAGCCTGCTCGCGCTCCAACAAGATGGACTTCATCCACACATGAGCCGACGGTGCCTGAGCTCGAGCCTTCGCCAACAGTGCACGCGCCAACTCGATTTCGTCGTTTTCCCATTCGAGCTTCACAGCAGCCAGCCAGATAGGCTCGCTGTTGGGGTTGGCGCTAAACGCCTGGCGTAAGATAGTGCGCGCATTTGCAACAGACCCATTGTTCCACACTTCCTTCGCCGCCATGAGCCAGAGAATCTCCGCGTTCGGGCACGAGGTAACAGCAGCCTGCAGTAATTGTTCGACAGCTTCAGCATTCCGACCAACATTCACCTGCTTCTCGAGTGACACGGCACGCAGCCAAATTGACTTCTTGGTGGGGAACACCTTGAGTGCAAAGGCATAAATCGCCTTCGCGGTAAGGAGAGCGCCATGCGCGATGCAGTTTTCGGCGTCATCCATCCATGTCCGCTTCCGATCTTCCGGCTCGACACCGAGGTCGAGGCAGGCACGAACAATCGCTCCACATGTCAGCGGCGCTTGAGCGTGCTCACACGCTTCTGCTTCCTTGAGCCAGGTGTCACGGTTCAACACGACTTGGTGCTTGGTCAGGCTCTTCAGAGCGACCTGAATGATACGATCGATTGACTCCGAGTCCTTACCCTGGGCTTCTTCCAACTTGGCGGCCGTGATCCAGATCGATGGGTCGGTAGGAATCGCAGTACGCGCCTTGTTCAGCGTTTTCTTTGCGTTTTCGTACGTCTCCAACCGAGCGAGCGCAAGCCACAAGTCAACAGCATGCGGGACGCACTCGACAGCTCGGCCCAGCAAAATGCGCGCGCCATCGACGTCCTCCAACTCGATCAGCGCCTTCCAGATCTTGACAGAGTTTGGAATGAATTCGAGCGCGCGGCGCATGACCAGCTTCTTGAGTTCGTCTTCGTTTTCCAATTGGGCTGCATGCAGCCAGACCTTCTCGGATTTGGGGACGTGACGAACAGCCTTGGCGAGAATCGTCTTGGCGTTCTCCGGGTTCTGCAAGCGCGCCGCCTCGAGCCAGACATCTTCTTGGGTCGGGCAGCACTCGCAGCCCTGCGCGATGATCTTTCGCGCCTGCACGATCTTTCCGGCGACTTCCTCGAGTCGCGCGGCCGCGATCCAGCCGGGCCCGTGCTTCGGGTTCGTCATGGTCACCGAGCGCAGGAGCAGTCGGGCCTTCTTGATGTCGCCGATCTCGGCGTCGCTCGTGACCTTCACGCTGTTGAGATCTGTCAGGTACCCCTTCGGGTCCACGACGGTCTGGCCGCTCACCGAGTCCGACATCTTGTCGAGCTTGTGCGAGAGCACGGCGCCGCGCTGCTCGGCGAGGCCGGTCATGGAGCTCATGATGCCGCCGGGCGTCTCGGCGCCCGGGTGGCTCGGCGTGATCGCGCCGTTCATCGTGGCCGTGCTGCTCGCGGCCTTGGACGCCAGCAAATGGTCGGGCACGGGCGCGAACTGCTCGTTGCGCTTCTGGAGCGCCGTGTTGGTCTTGTGCTTGAGCGAGTAGTCGCCAATGTCCGGGATGAGCTCCCACTCGGCGTCGCTCATGTTGCGCAGGTCCGACTTGAGGTCCGCGAACTGGTCGCTGATCTTGGGGCGCTCCTGGCGCTGCTTCTTGAGCTCCTCGAGCTGCCGCTCGTCGCGGCGGCGCTTGCGGCGCGCGTCCATCTTGGCGTCGATCGCGTCCCACACGGCGTCCGCCTCCTGGTCCTCCTTGTCGTACGGCGTGTCCTGGAAGAGTCCGCGCGACGAGTAGCCCGAGAACGCGTCGTAGTTGGTCTCGCTGTAGTCGCCAAAGTCCTCGTTGTCGTCCGTGGCGCGGCCAAAGCCGCCCAGTCCGGCCGTGCCGGAGCCGCGACCGCGGCCGCCCATGCCCGGCGCACCGCCGTCCGGACCACTGCCAGGCCCGATGGGCACGCCACGGCCGCGGCCGGCGCCGGGCAGGAACGGCGCCGCCGCGCCCGCCGCGGGCACGAGCCCCTCGGCCGTGGCCGCGGCCTGCGCCGGGCCGATGTCTGACCGCGTGGTGAAGCCGATGGCGCCGCGGCCCACGCCCGGCACGTAGCCCGCGGGCGCCGGCGCCGAGTAGACCTCGCGCAGCCGCTGGCCCAGTCCGCTCATGCTGCAGAGAGAGAGAGAGAGAGAGAGAGAGAGAGAGAGAGAGAGAGAGAGAGACGCCTTGGTGCCGCTCGTCTCGTCGGCCCGGATCTGGGCTTTGGGGGAAAGCAAGGAAACCAATGGAGGAGGTTTGTAACTGGGTTGATGGAACGGTTAAGAAAACCTCGAAAGAGTGTCTGGGGTGGACGGTGATTAGCTTAGCCCGATGGGGGCTAAGGGGAACGCCTCGCCCATGGAGCCAGCCGAGATGAGTGACCGCAACTGCGAGGCAATCCCCAGCACCTCGAGGACGACGAGCTCGGATGCGTCAATACTGATCTGTTCAATGCAGCGTACTTGCTCTCGACGCGGCATTGAGGAAACTACCCACGAAGCGAACAAAGCACCAAGGCGGAACCTAGGATGGGAGACTCCAGCCCCACTCAGCACCCGCCACCTCCTCACATGCTTCGCCAGCTGAGAGACCCAGAGTCGGAGCCACTTATCCCCGTCGAACGCGCTGAGAGTCGGCGTCTGACGGTCGACGAGCTGGTCGATGCTATACGCCGTGCCAGTGACGACGAGTCGCGTCTCGCCGCCAAGCCACTCAATCACGCCTGCAGAGAAGAGTTGCTGGGCGTCTGCGCCGACCAGACCAAGATCGCACAGTTGGCTCATCGGACCACCAACGGCGATTTCAACTCGAGGCTCATGATTGAAGCTCTCCGTGGCGCGCACTTGTGCCTCGCGACCAACGGCGAGAAGCTAAGCCCGACGTGTACGACGGCTCTAGTGGAGCAGTTCCTCAAGCACTCGCCGCCACCACCTCGACAGGATCATCACCCACATGGACGAGGCGGTCGGACTGACAGCATGGCTGCTGGAGGTTCTCCACGCGTTCGACGCCATCCCCATGGACAAGGCGAAGATCGAGACAGCTCTGATGACCGCCCCCTCACAAGAGACAACCACGCTTACACCCTTGGCACAAACGATGCCGTGGTTCTCTCTTCGCCTGGGCATCCGGCGCTCGGAGAAGGCGATCACCATGCTCCTCACCGTTACCATCGCGGGCACCACGATAGCGACGGCGTGCATCCTCTCGTGTGGGTTGTTGTGCTTCCATTCCTCTGCGTTGGCGTCGCTGTGAGCGTCAAGAGAGCGATAGCTGCGTACAGGCAGCGACACCGCCAGGCCCCTTTTGGCGCCGGGAACCATGAATACGTGCCACTCGGGACGGACGAATCGTCGTCGTAGTGTCTAGTGGTATCTCGTGCGCCTCAATATGTTCTGCCTGAGGGCGTCGTGACGTTAGTGATGTCGTAGGTGGAGTACGGTGAGTGTGAATGTGATTAATGTGGAATAGTCTACTGCTTTGCTACCTTTTTGTCGGGGCTAAATAATGGGATAAATACTATCGGTGTGGGGAATGGCCTACGAGCTTACTACTTGGTGCTGAGGATCACGACTTGGACGGAAACACGATATACAGTGATGGGGCGACTTTGACGGTGTGGAACTCCGGCTTCGGAAGACACCAACCTGCAGCCCGTGGGCTCCAGTCACATCGAGAGGCGAGCATCAAGCCATAATGAGGGCGACGCTGCGAGCCATCGCGGGTGCGACGGGGCCGAAGGAGACGAGATGCCGTCATCAACACGCGCTGGGAATCCGTGATGAGGGACTCGCGCGTGGATGAGGATCCGTCTCCCTTGGGTGGTGGTGGTGGTGTCGAGAGGAGAGAAACTTCGTTCACAATTCGCCGGTGCAGAGCTGCGGCACTTCGTCGTAGAGCATCACGAACGAGTTGAGCGCACGGTCTTCGTCCCCGAGCCACAGCTGGAGGCACTCCTCCGCGGCCTCGATCATGTCGGGATGGTAGCCGATGACTTCATTGTACGTGGAGAAGGCCTGGAGCACGCGAATGATGCTGCCCTGCTCCTTCACGCCGCGCCAGGTGACTGTCGCGCGCACGTCACAGGCAATCCGCTCGTACTGCGGGCACTCGCCGCACGGGCACAGGTAGTCTTCGACGTACACGGGGGCTACGTCGTGCGAGTTCATGGACGCGAGCCGCAGCAGGCGGTCCGCCTTGGTCTCGGTGTCGTCGTCTTCGTTGTAGTACTCGACTTCCTTCAGCTGCGTGGCCGCGCAGCAGCAGCTCTCGTCGGCGTCGTGGCGCAGTTCGTCGTCGTCGCCAAACTCGCTGGCTTCGCACTCGCTCACTTCGCAGTCGCTGTAGTCGAACTTGCTCTCGTCGTCGGTCTCTTCAGTTGTGCACGAGGAGGTGTCGTCGTCTTCGTTCGACGCCGACTTGCGCCAGGGCTTGGTCGAGTACATCGGGAACTTGAGCGAGTCAATCGAGGCGACGACCGTGTCGGACGGGCCGAGGAAGATGGCGGGCGCTGCGGCGCGCTCGCTGCGCGCCTTCATCGCGTCAACCTCGCCCAACAGATCCTGGTACCAGACCTCATCGAACTCCGCGATCACGACGGAGGAGCCGGAGAACGAGCTGACCATGTCGTTGTAGAAGCTCGAGATCGCGGTCTTGAACGAGTCGAGCAGGAGGCGCGGTGTCGAGACGGCGGCCGTGGGCGCGCCGATACGTACCTGTTGAACGTCGCGGGGGCCGAACGCACTGGATGCAAAGTTGCCCATGTTGGTGCTGTGGTGGTGGTGGTTGCTGTTGTTGCTGTTGTTGCTGTGTGTGGGGATGCTGGCAAATTGTGGAATGAGCTGCTGGGCAGACAGACAGACCGGTGGCGAATTCAGAAGATCGCGCGACTGTCTCTGGAAGGTCCCCCGTCTGTCACGCAAGCGCGACGGTGCGCACCGCGCTGCGCAAATTCGCACGAGTGCGCACACACTTCCCACGCGCGGCGCACATTTTCCACATCGCGCCCGCACGATCTTTTTCCAGGCGCGATGAAGATTCTCCCACTGTAGCCATCTGATTGGCGCCTGCTCAGGACCAACTTTACCGATTTCTTATGTACCCATACCGTCGGACTTTGGTAGTTACCGGTTTGATACCGGTTCTGCTTCAATGGTCGCGGGTTTCCTTTCCGCTAACATGGAAACTTCAAGATGCGGTCGCCGACGGAGCGGCATGGGCCGCGCGGCGGCGGCAGTGGCGGCGCCGCCGCTGCGCAGATGCTGCGCGCGCTGGGCGACGTGCTGCGCGAGGCGCAGGCGCGCGGCATCGAGCTGTCGGCGTCGTTTCTGCACTTTGACCGGCGGCGCCAGGGCTTCGTGGGCGTCGACGACCTCATGGCCGCGCTCGCGGAGCTGCGGCTCGCGAGCCTCTGGGACGAGCGCGACGCCGAGGACTGCGTGGCGATGATCTCGGCGCAGCGCTCGCGCGCGTACTTTTCCCGCGACGACTTTATCTTGTTCTTCTCCAAAACGCCCGCGGCCCACGGCTACGACGAGAACTGGTCGGCGAACGACAAGACGGTCGACAAGCACCTCCGACGAGTCGCCAAGAGCAAACCGAGGAAGCCCGCGGAGCGGCAGGGCGAGCAAGATGCTGTCAGCAGCGCGTATTCACTCTCGAACAACGAAGACAAGTCACCGACAAAGGCCGATACGACGACCAAGGCGACGCGACCGCTGGGCTCGTTGCTCCCGCACTGGGCACACGCACGGAGCAAGCGCGCGCTGCACGAACTGGAGCAGCTCAGCCGGAAAAAGCGCCCGCGGGGCGGCAAGCATTCGCGACCAGTGTCGCGAGAGACGGTGGACCCGACAGCCAGGTCGTTACACGCGGTGCCGCCTCTAGGTCCACTGCAATTAGGCGGAGAGGAGACGCCCGGGGACGAAGAGATGCCGACGGTGGACGAGGAAGCGGTCGTGGATTCCGCCAGAAGCGCGTCGACCGCCACGGAGGGCGAGGGCGACAGTGAGGAGTCGAGTGAACTTGTGCATTTCCCCGTCGACCCGTCGTGGAGACTGTTCGATCTCGACCACGATACGACTCTCTCGTACGTCATCCTAAGCCACGACCCATTGACGGCTTCGTCGACACCCTCGCCTCGAAAGGTCCCCAAGATGCCAGGAGCGGCTGCTGTGGAGGAAGGTACCGAGCCTGTAATGGCACCGTATCGGTTCACCGTCTTCATGGATGCGTTCCAACGCATATCTACGATTGAATCGTTCTTTGAACCACTGTTGACCCATTTTCCCCGCGGAAAAATACTTGTGTGCGGTTTCCCGACCAAGATGAGACGCCAAACGATCCTCAACAACGAGTTTCTGGCTGCAGCCTACGCCAAGCTGCTTGTGCATGTGATGGAGACCACACGAGAATGGCTCGTGCAGCCGAAGATGGGAATTGCTGCGATGCCGCAGTTTGTGCTGGGATTTGGGTCAGGTTCGCATGTTGCACTTCAGCTTCTTACAGCCGAAATACCGCTACAAGCTGGTTTGTATCCAAGCCTCCAACGATTCGCCCTTGCCCAACGAGGGTTAGTCTTGTTCAACGCTCTCGTAAATTTATCGGACAGTGCTGTCCGTTCGCAATGGAATGCGTGGCGCCGACTACTTACAACAAATTCAAGCCGAGTGGAGTGGCATGAAATGCTGCTTCGGTCTCTATTCAGTGAGTTTTACTTGACACAAGTGGCAAAGAGCCGAGAACGGGCGATGCAAGACTTCTTTCGATCACGCAGGCACTTTCTCCAGGGAAAAGATATGGATCTACTGCAGTCTCTCGTACGAGGGGTGGTGAAGAACCGTGACATCGTAGGGGACCTGAGAAGCAATCTCGACACGATTTGTTCATCCCCATTTGGCATCATGGTCGTACAAGGGACGGTGGCGGAGCTCAGTCCCCCGACACAAATTGAGCTCTTAGCATCAGTTCTGCCATCAAAAGTCGAGTCCGTGAGCGAATGCTTCTCGTCCAACGAGGTTTGCCTGCACACCGCGTGGCTCAAGAGTGGTTATGAGCTGATTCAAGAACGTGGTCCTTATGTCTACGACCTTGTGCGGAAGCTCGTTCTCACACCTGTGAGCTTTGACAGTGCACTGCCCAACATCCCGCCTCAACATATACCAGAATCAGCGGGGCATCAAACTGCACTCGATCCGGTAGCCTCAACGCTAACTTCTCTGGGCACTGATCCTGATAATGTGTCAATCTACGAACACCAAAGCAACCCAGACGACGTGGCAGAAGACACAACGTCACAGAAGTGTCCTCAACTCACCGCTTTGACAGTTGGCGCGCACGTACAGCAAGTCATGCTGGATAAGGGGTTAAAATGGATCCAACAGGAACTCTATGATAGAGATTTGGAGGGTTCCGGAACGACAGAATCGATTTTGCAGCGGTATGAGCAAACACTACTTGTAGAAGCTCGTCGTGAGCGAGAACGGCTACGACAACAAGCCGAAAAAGAACGCAAACGTCAAGCATATGAGGCAGAAAAACGCGCTCGCCAACAAGACGAAATCGACCGAATTGTGCGCGAACACGAGATTGAGAAGAGCATGAAGTTTAAAGAATTTGAGGCACAGAAAGCTTTCTTCGTTCAAATGGAGAAGCAAAAACTGGAACATGCAAAGTGGCTTGAAGAGCACCTTCAAATGGAGCTAGAAGATGCGCTTTCACTCAAATTCAATGAGCAAATTCTCATTGAGGAAGACATTCAAGATCGGAATAAGCAAATGGAGAGAAAGGTTGCTGCACTTGAGAGGGAGCGAGAGGAGAAGGAGCAAGAGCGTTACCAAGTGGCGTTGCAGCAGGAGCGTCTACAGAAACAGCACAAGAAGCGAGAAGATCTCAAGAAGTTCCAAAAGGAGTTCGAACAGAATCAGTTCGTCTGTAGTCCTGTGGAGGCGTATCGGCTTGATTTGGTCCCAGAGTATGCAAATTTCCCCAGCCTCGTCGATGGTGCGACGCTACTCGCTGGTGAACTAAGGCGATTTTACGAATTGAAGGCTAGTCAAATGGAGGACAGCGCTAACAAGCGTCAGCAACTGGAGACACTCAAGCAAGAGATCACCAACAAAGATCAGGCACTCCGAAACATGGAACGCGTCCTTGTGAAGGCCAAGAGTACAGGAATGATTGCGAAGGCTGGCTTGGGTACTGTGCGAGTCGTCCCCATCACAGCCTCCGAAATTCAAGCGCTGACTCGAGAACTTGATGAGAAGCGTGACGAGATGGCACGCCTTCTTCAAGATCAAAATATACTTGTCCAGCAATTGGCGTGGCAAGACAAAATGCTTCAACGGCTGAGTGTATTGATCAAGCGCAATGAATCTTTCCGTGCTGAGATGCTAGACAAGCTGAGCGTTTGCGCCGATAAAGGCAACGAGCTGGTGCTATGTGTGCGAGAGGACCAGGAGGCACTGATGGAAAAACGGGAAGCTAACGAGAAACTCGTTCAGCGCATTCGAATAAGATGCCAACAAGTAGCGGACGAGCAGTCACGTGCGGCAGCCGCGACGACCCAATATTTTGATACTCGTCTTCGAATTGAAGGTACAACTCAGCGTGTCCTCAGAGCGGTGCTGGTGAAGGAACTCGGTCTTGGAAAGGAAGAACTCGAGAAGAAAATTGCAGGATTCGCGCAGGAAGACACTGAGATTCGAGTCAAGCTGCGAGAGCGGAAGTCGACCCTGAACGAGTATGCGACTACAGCGCACGCGATTGAGCAAGTAAAGTCTGTGCTTGAATGCGTCGTACCGCCTCCGCCAAAGGCTGTGTCGTTGCCGTCGTCGAAATCTCTCGAAGAAGACACAGAGGAGGAGTCAAGCATAGAAAGTGGATCGCTTGGAGATCGCGCGCGGCACAAAAAGCACTACGAAAGAACTGCCGAGGAGAAGAAGTGGGTTGCACTAGACTTCGAAATCCACTATGCGTACTACTACAAACACTTGGATCCCGAAGAAGTTGAAATCATTCAAAAACACCCCGACTATCAAACGAACAAATTCAAGAAGCCCCAACTTGAGAGGCTGTTGGCGCTTCCAGCTCGAAACTGCCTCGCGCTTGCTTTCATCAAAACAGGGGATGAACTCGAGGCGCATAGCTTGCTACGAAAGTACACATTTGGAGACGGTGAGGAACATTTCGCACAACTAGACCGCACATTTGAGTTCCCTGGACCCGTATGCCCCGCTGCCACAGTTGTGTCTACGTTAGAAGACCTCGTGACTACGCTGGACAAAGAAGAGAATCCGGTTCTGAGGACTCGCAGTGTGCTTTTGCTCGAGAAACAACTTACGCCACCCCCAACTATGTCTCTGTTGTCGTGTAAGCAGCAGCAGATCCCGCCTCACAAGACTGCTACACACTCGTTCCACTTGCCGAGCGGGTCAGTAGGGGTACTGTCTTTGACGGTGTCCATAGTGTTCCAAGGCCACTTCAAGTCTACAGGATATCAAAATGGACGTCTCGCCGCGATGCTGTACGCTCTCCCAACTGGAGCGACATCATCTAACACGGCTCCATTGCCAATTGGCAAGTGCCAGAGCTCTGTTGACATTGCTCTGTGCACGCCGCACTCGCTAGGGAAAGTCGTGATCCACCACGATCCGATCAAGAAACCAGTGAATGCTGACGCGAAATACCAAGTCGTACTCGGGGCGCCCGTTCTCACAACCTACTCGATTGAAGTTTCTGCTCACACAGCGACCTACCCAACTGAGGTGCTTCGAAAGAAGAGGTCTGATGCACTGAAGAAGCAGGAACTATTGCCAGCAAAGAAAGATGAGATCGAAAACGTGTTCACAACCATTCAGCTAAGTGAGCGCAAGAAAAGAGTCGCAAGGAAGATGGCCAATGAAGCGAAAGATGCTGGGCGGCAGGCAGAGCTAGATATGTTACGTCACTCCAAAATACTTGAAGCAGATAATGCTGTTCCAGTGCTTCCTCAAGACGAACGGAAGCAGCTTCACCTGAAAATCCACGTTGCGGAGTCAAAGTTCACGGAACAGTGCTTTCTATTTGCACAGCGAGAGGAAGAGGTGCGGGACATGGAATCCGGGCTGAAAGAGCTCACGAAGATTCACGCCGATTTGCTGGATGAAGTCGACTGCATGGAGCGCGATCTCGTTGAATACCGTGAGTTCCTACCCGCACTTGCCGCGGCTTTAGTTGATAGCTCCGATGCCGGTGAGCGAGATGCCGCTGGTGCGAAAATGGCTCGCGAGCTGAATGTTGAGTACACGAGCCGCTACGGTGCACGGTCGGCAAAAGTTCTGTGGGCAGATTTGTCCGCTGTGAAGGCAAAACTTCCATCCGTGATGACGCCTGCAGAGCGGCTTCGCCGAAAGTACAAGAAAGGTGTTGATACACTCGAGAAAAAAGAGCGCGAGTGGATCATCCTCGATCGCATTCTGTATCCGCGCAGGTACGATTGGGAAGACGGAATCGCGGCCGACAGGAACTCTCGTATGCGTCTTTACGGGACGCATCCAAAACTCACGAAGGACGAAGATCAACTCGCTGTGTTGTCGCGAATGGAGGTCGAGCGCATTATGAAAGCTCCTTGGAACTTGCTGGAGCGCAAGGAAATTCAAGTGAGAAAGATCGTGACACGATTTCGGGATGAAGCGGCACCGTCAAAGAAAGCAAAACAACACAAAGAATCACCAAAGACGGTGGCATCGATGCTCCGCAACCAAAAGACTGCAGATTTGACAAGCGAGGAGCGCGAGTGGCGGGTGTTCGACCAGATTTTGAATCCGGTATACTACCCTGTCACGCTGAAAAACATCGTCGAAGAGCTCACAGCAGCTTCAGCTCCTGTGATGCCAACGGCACCACCGCATATCACACGAGAAGACCTCGTCTTTGCGCTGAACACACCTGAAGAGGAGCTGTTCAAACTACCAAGTGACCTCCTTCATGCGAGGAACCTCCTGCTCAAATACGACTCCCAGCTTAGTGTTAACCTTGTCGAAGCTGCCCGTATGCAGCATGCTCAGGATTTTGCTGTGGTTGAGAAAGTAGAGATGGATGTTGACGCTCGATGCAGACTTGTCTACGCCGAGCTCCAGCGAGCGATTGCCAACACGCGAAACGAGTTCATGGATTCATCGGTTTTGCACACGACGCTGCAACGATTCCCGACCAAAGTGCTCCGCTTGGAGCTTGAAAAGGAGTTGGATCGGTTGTTGACGTCGCAGATTGTCGAGAAGGAGCAGTACGAGATGAATAACTTTCTCAAGTCTGGAAGCCGAATGAAGAAACCCAAGCAAGTTGCCTCGAATGAAAACGGATCCAAGCTGGATGGAGATGAAATTTCCGATTCTGACAGCGATGAAGAAGCAAAGATAGCTCGTGAACAACGAGAACAGAAGCGAATCAAAGAGGCGGCAAAGAATGGACCAAGAGACAAAGTGCGGGGCAAAGCGCTCAAGGCCAAGTCCATCCAGAAGCAGCGTCGAGAAATCAAAGATGTACGTGCCTATGATGCCCAGGACTATGGACTGAGTTGTGCGGTGCGCTGAAAGCTGAAGTATACAATGTTGTAGGCTCTACAAGGTCGAAGCCTCGCTGAACAACGTCTCCTCCTTGAAGAACTGGAGTTGGGCGTTGGTGGCTGCGTTGCCTGTCGTACGAATCCTTGTGTGTGGAAACCCTACCTGCAAGAATCATACGTCGGCATTCAGAGCCGAATCGAAGTCCTCCAAGAAGAACTCGAGCGTATCAAGCGCACATCGCAGCTCGTGATTGAGTCCACAGTGTGCCTGGCCGCCATCAAGTCGGGAAATCGAGCCGTGGTTATGCGCAAGGCAGATTTATTCGACGAAGTGACGCTCGAGCTCAAAATCTGGGACCGAAATTTGAGGCTCCGAGACGTGGACAAGGAGTTCCACGATACCTTCACGTGCAAGGAGCAGTACTTTGAAACGCAGGCACTGCATGGCTTCCGTCAGATTCAGCAGCGAGACAAAGTGCAGCGCGCGCTCTTGCGCGAACACAACACGATGGTCTCGAACCTCACAGCGTATGAGGTCGTCGAGGACATCCTCGAGTTTATGCTCGAAGGGTGGGTCTTTGGCGAGCGCGAGTCCGAGCGCAAAGTGATGGGCTTTGTGCCCAGTTTGAAGAAAGAGGGCCCGCTATCCATGCATGATCTGCGCCGATTGGAGCAGGAGAAGCGTGTGTTGGATGCGCAGACCTCGTTGGCTGCCGAGGAGAATGTACAGGGCATCCCCCTCGAGAAGTGGAAGCCCATTGAGGTAGCTGCGTTTGAGATCAACGAGAAGAACAAAGCGGTCAAGAAAGGCTCGGAGCTGGACAAGCAACTTACGGAGACCGAGATCGCACTCAAGTTTGGCATCTTCTGCATGACGCTCATGTACTTCCGTGGGCTGTCGCTGCTAAAGAAGCAGAGGACCGTGTGGTCCACGTCCGCACTCAAGCACTCCAAGCATGCGCCAATCAAGGCCGACGAGCGCCACCGCATGGAGATCGAGGCGCGCAACGTTGCTGCGCGCCAGAAGAAGGCCGAGCTGTACGAGGAGAAAGCGCGCGTGGGCCAGGCGCGGCGTCAGAAGCTCGAGGAGCAGCGTACGGCCGCCTACCGGCGCCGGATGGTACTCGAGAACCAAAAGGCCAAACGCGAGACGCACGCCGCCGTGCAGGTGCAGCGCATCTTTCGCGGGTTCATGGGGCGCCGTGCCGGTCGCAAGTGGATGTTGCGGCGGCGCGAGATCGACGCGCAGCGCGCGCTCGAGACCGCGGCCGCGACCACGCTGCAGCGCGCGTACCGCGGGCGCCTGGGACGGCTCAAGGCCGAGGAGCGGCGCATCGAGCTGGCCGAGTTCATCTCGCAGATCCGCGCGGAGGAGGCGATCGAGGAGGAGGAGGAGTACTGGCGCCGCCACCGCGTGGAGCGCTTCGTGCGCCAGGTCGCGGCGTTCGTCAAGAAGGAGGCTTGAGCAAGTGCAGTTGAAGTGCGCGCGCGTCACAGATTTGGAGTGTAAACTACGGTATTTTACCGATCAGGTAGATTACGACAAGGGTTTGTGGGGCTTCGGTGGTCAAGCGACGAGGGGTTAGGGGAGATTTCACGTCGGCATCCGGAGGGTTTCGGCACGTGCCCCAACGTTGAAGCGGCGGGCCCGGATCCCGTGGGCCACGCCTCGGTCCGACGCGAGTTAGACGCGCGCGTCGTCACGGCCCGCCTTCAATTTTCCCCCGCCCGCCACCGCGTCCCTCCGCGCGTCGGCGTCGTTGGTTTTGTTCCGTGGGTGTTGGATCGCGACCAACAAACCACAATCCAAGTTTCCCCCGCGGGCCCCCAACGAACATGGTGCTGATCTCCGCTCTCCGCCGCGCGGCCGTCGCGACGCCGCCGGCCGCCGTGCTGCGCCGCTCGCTGCAGACCGCCGCCGAGGCCGCGGCCAACGTCTCGTACACGCGCGGGCTCTTCCTCGGCGTCAACAACGCGGCGCGCGCGTTCCCGTACCCGACGCCCGCCGAGGCCGAGAAGGAGACGCTGCAGATGCTCGTGGAGCCCGTGGCCAAGTACTTTGCCGGCATCGACGCCAAGAAGATCGACGAGACCAAGACGATCCCGGACCAGGTGCTCGCGGACCTCAAGGAGCTCGGGCTCTTCGGGCTCCAGATCCCCGAGGAGCTCGACGGCCTCGGGCTCTCGAACACGGGCTACGCGCGCGTGTGCGAGGAGTTCACGGACGGCTCGCTCGCCGTGACCATCATGGCGCACCAGTCGATCGGCCTCAAGGGCATTTTGCTCAACGGCAGCCCGGCGCAGCAGGCCAAGTACCTGCCCAAGCTCGCCACGGGCGAGCACCTCGCGGCGTTTGCGCTCACCGAGCCCTCGAGCGGCTCGGACGCCGCGTCCATCAAGACGCGCGCCAAGCTCTCGGACGACGGCAAGCACTTTATCCTCAACGGCAGCAAGATCTGGATCTCGAACGGCGGCTGGGCCGAGATCATGACGGTCTTTGCGCAGACCGAGGTGAACGGCAAGGACAAGGTCACGGCTTTCATCGTCGAGCGCGGCTTTGGCGGCGTGACCTCGGGCCCGCCCGAGGACAAGCTCGGCATCCGCGGCTCCAACACGTGCGAGGTCTACTTTGACAACGTCAAGGTGCCGATCGAGAACGTGCTGGGCGGCGGCCCGGACGGCAAGGCCGGCGGCGCCGCTGGTGTTGGCGAGGGGTTCAAGGTCGCGATGAACATCCTCAACAACGGCCGCTTCGGTCTGGGCGCTTGCGCCGGCGCGTCGCTCCGCCGTGTGATGAGCATGGCTGCTGAGCACGCGAACGCGCGTACGCAGTTTGGCTCGCCGCTCGCCAACTTTGGTCTGATCAAGAAGAAGTTTGGCGAGATGACGCTCGACGCGTACGCGATCGAGTCGATGGCGTTCATGACCACGGGCATGATCGACCGTGGTGACCCGTCCACCGAGATCGAGGCCGCGATGTGCAAGGTCTACGGCTCGGAGGCCGCGTTCAAGGGCATCAACGAGTGTATCCAGGTCATGGGCGGCCTCGGCTTCATGAAGGACTACCCGTTTGAGCGCTACATGCGCGACTGCCGTATCCTGTCGATCTTTGAGGGCACAAACGAGATTCTGCGCATGCTCATTGCGCTCAGCGGCATCCGCGTACGTATTTTGGTAAAAGCGTGTTGGGTGTGGAGAGCTGATGGAACTGACGAGTGCCTTTGTAATTGACAGACTGCTGGTGACCGCCTCACGGAGGTTGGCAAGCTCATGAAGAACCCGCTGAAGAACCCGGCCGGCCTCTCGAAGGAGGTGTCGGACCGCCTCCAGCGCAAGTTCTCGCCGGCGCCGCTCGCGGGCGTGCACCCGAACCTGAAGGCCTCGGCTGACCTTCTCCAGAAGCGCACGGGCGAGTTTGGCGACGCGATTGAAGGTCTCCTGCGCCAGCACGGCAAGAAGGTGATTGAGGAGCAGATGAAGCTCGAGCGCATCGCCGACTCGGCCATCGCGCTGTACGCGATGACGGCGACGATCTCGCGCGCGAGCAAGGCGCTCGAGAGCAAGTCGGCGACGGCCGCGCACGAGCAGAAGCTCACGGAGCTCTACTGCGACGTGGCGTCGGAGCGCGTCGAGCGCCTGCTCAAGGAGCTCACGTCGCACGCCAAGGCTGACGAGCGCCTGCGCGCCATCGCCGACGAGGTGCTGAGCGAGGGCAAGTACATCCCGTCGCACGCCACGGGAGTCAACGTGTAAGCGGGCGGCGATGCGGAAGCCTACCCTATCATTCGTGACCCGCGTCGTTTCGCGGCGTCCGGTTATATTACCACGAAGATTGCAATCTAAACGATAAATTACATGTTCCCTCTGTGACGACGTTCGTGCAACATTTCGGACCTCGACACAGTTCAACCTGAATCCTATCCATCGCACCACCAGCACGAAACGGCAAAATTCCAACGTGAGCCCAACAGACACGCATTTGCGCGGCCGTAACATCCACACGGCCCAACATCCCTTAACGCCCATCCGCGAATAGGGAATCCGAGTCTAAATTCCGTTGCCACTTGAAGTTGGAGTTCGCACCATACTGCTCGTGCCACCTCGGCGCCAAACCTGTTCCCCTTCGGCGGCGGCGACGTCGTGGTTGAAGTCGCGACGCGTAAGCGTGAGCAGCCGGTGGTGGTCGCGCGCCGCGGCGAACTTTCGTGGCGGATAGACCCACGACACCAGTCCACCTACCCCGCATACATACCGAGGGAAGCGGAGAACAAAAAAAAACGTCCAACCGTGCCCGCATCCCGCAAGATCGGTCACTTTTTGTTCCGCCCCTCTCCGAGCACACCCTCTCTCCAGCGTCGTCCAGAAGACTCGCACCTCTCCGGATCGCATCCAGCGTCGTCCAGAAGACACGCACACGACCATGGGCGCGCCGCTCTCCAAGAGCGCGTCGCCGTCGTCGCTCGCACTGAGCGCGCCGCAGCGGCGCGACCTCGTGCGCTTCGTGCGCCGCTCGCTCGGCTCGTCGCTGCACCTGGCGGTGCGCGTCTGGATCTACGTCACGGGGCTCGAGGGCCACGAGGCGCTGCTGCGGCGGCTCGTCCTCCAGGTCAAGTACCGCGCCAACAACGCCGCCGGCTTCCCGCACGCCGTGGCCATGACGCTCGTGGAGCTCTGGCTGCGCACGCTGCGCGTCGTGCTCGTGCCGGACGTGTTCGCGCGCTTCCTCTGCGCCACGTTCGTGCTCCACATCTTCTACGAGATGAAGTCGCGCGCGCGCCGCCTGCTCGCGGCCGGCGCCCAGCAGCTCACGGCCCGCGGGCGGCGCCGCGCGCGGCTCTCGCGCATGCTGGCGCAGGCCAAGAGCCTCGCGGAGCGCCAGGCCATCGCCGGCGAGCTCGACAAGATCGAGGGCAAGGACCGCTGGCGCGAGGACCCGGCGTCCGGGCTCTATCTCTACGAGCGCGTGATCAACAAGACGCAGATGTACAAGGTGAGCGAGCGTAGACTAGCGGAGGACGGAATGGTGACTTCACTGACGCTGTGATATGTGTGTCCTAGCGGCTCCAACTGGACAACGACGTCCCCGGGCTCATGTTCGCGCTGCGCGCCGGGCTGCTGCGCAAGCACTGGGGGCTCGGCAACCCGCGGCTCTAC